>CAIGRN010000791.1:0-19796 GCA_903798345.1 Fraxinus anomala | reverse complement strand
AAAGAGATCGTCGCTGATTTGGAAAATTTGGAAATAGAGTATGATAAAGAATATTTGGCATTATCCTATTATGTTCATTGCATGCTTCGTATTCTTTATTTAGAGACACGATCTTGTATAGTCGCAATACTCACACTATAGGATATATATGATACTTTGTATTCAAAAGAGAAGATGAAGCATTTGGCTTCTGAGGCTAGAGATGGAGCTGACCTTATTGCTCATGGTGGTTTTGGAAGGGGCACATCGAAGTCGAAGTTTAGTAATCAAATTTGTAACTGCTGCAGAAGAAATGGCACTTGAAGAAGGATTGCTACAAATTGCAGAAAAAAGAAAGGATGGCTGCAAGTAGAAATTCAGTTACTCCATGCGAAGCAAACCTCACGGAGAACATTGATGGAGATCTTTTGGCTATTTCTGACGTAGAATCTAAATCAGTGGATGATTAGATTCTTGATTCAGCATGTGTGTTTCATATGTGTCCTCATAAGGACTTGTTTACTACATATGAAAAGGTTTCCAAATGTGTCATGGTTATGGGAAACAACTCATCTTGTCAAGTTGTTGGAATTGGTATGGTCAAATTGAAGCTTTTGGATGGAACAATTAGAACACTTGGTCAGGTTCGACATACTCCAGATTTGAAGAAGAATCTCATCTCTTTGTTTATCCTTGATTCAAAAAGTTATGAGTTCTTTGGTGGAGGTGGAGTTTTAAAAGATTGTAAGGGTGCCCAGATTGTATTGGAGGGACGGAAAAAGTCTTAGTTATACATCTTATAAGGTCATGCAGAATTTGGAAAAGTCAGTCAGCACAGGTTCAGTACCGTGGTGGACATTCAGTTTAGTACAATACCTTAGAATATCATAAATGGTCAGATTTGAAGAATACAGCTAAGTGGAGTTTCGGTTTGAATAATACCGCGTCGCCACTATCACCTGCGGTGCCATTGTATTCAATTGTTAGGGACGGACCAAGTGGAGAAAGGTATGTTGATGTTAATTTTGTTGAGCATGCTTTAAGTGTAGTAGAAGATATACAATCTAGCAAGGTGCCTTCTGTAAAAGTATTTGGTATTAATTTTGTTTGAGGTGTGATACAACCCATTTTTGTTAATTTAAGATCATTATGATTTTTTAGGAATCTGAGGTAATTCTGTAGAGTAGTGTTTGCATTCATTGGAAGAGGTGGAGTTTTATTTTTTGTTTTTGTTGGAGAAATTAATTTTTTGGTTATTATTGAATAAGTCAGTTCATTCCTTAGTGGAATTCGTGTCAAGGTGGAGAATTGTTGGAATTTGGGTGTGACCCGAATTCTTTTGTTGAAGTGTTTGAAGAATTCTAATTGAAATGCACTTCATGGAGAATTTAAGTTTGGAATGCTATTAGAGTCTTATGTCAAGTTGAAGTTCTACTTCGGAAGCCCATTGAGAGTTGAAATTTTGATTGAACTTGAAGAGGTTGAATTATGGATCGGGAAGAAAAGTAACCGCTTTTTTGCTAGCCTACCGCTAGCTAGACGCTCGAGCAAGGCCGGTAGAAATACAACCTGAGACTTGTCACCCGTCTGTCACTCGTTCGATTGTCGCTCGAGCGACAGTATTATTCGGCCAAAGCCCTTTCGCGTTTTAACATGTTTCTGGCATTCTACTTCAACTACAACACATCTATTAGGGTTTTGGACGTCCCCTACATAGTTGCCTATTTTTACAATTTGTAATGTGTGAGATATATAATTACTAGCTTTTAGGATCATTGTAATTTTCTTTCTTTCTCCATTATTTTTTATTAATAAAACTCTTAATTCATATGTCATATTCTTGTCTTCTTTATTCTTTTGTTTTTGATCAAATATTTCATATTTTGCCATATAACTTCAACATCTCAATTCGGTAATTGGTGTCACAACAAGTGGTATCAATCCTAACAGCGAGAAATCAAATGATCATTGCTAGATAGCATTATTCCTAAACTTATAGCCTTTTTAACTTTGGCTCCAATAATTACTTGTGTAAATACTAGATGCTAGTAATGTTGGGCATGCCTATGTCTATAGTCTCCTACTATCGATGTTGTGTCATTCCTATTCTTCTTATGCCTTCATATTGTACATAATGTGTACCATACACCTATACTGCTCATTGAGAAACGTCTTGCAAGTTTGTTAATCTAATTTTTATTTGTTTAAGTTAGTCATTGAATTTGTTATTTAATTTCAAGTTAAACATACTTTGAACATTTTGCCCGTTAAATTGCTAATTTGGTATGGTGGNACATTTTGCCCGTTAAATTGCTAATTTGGTATGGTGGTGGCAATAGCAGGGAGAAGTGTAGCAAGGAGTGCGGGAGGAAAATTAATTTTTTTCCTTTTTATATTTTTTTCTTCTATTTTTATGTTATGAAAGCTGAAAAGCGCTTAAAAGCACGAATAGTTCAACAAGATGTATTTTTTGTTGATATAAGAAATAAAAATGATGAACTAAAAGATTTTGTACAAATTGTATGTTTTGTTAGTGACATCCACATTTTTAAAAGCAAATGTAGACAGGTGGTTTACATTGAAATAGAAAGAAGGTTCAACGAATATTTTAGAACAAGAACAATTTCAATAGTCAAAATGACATGAGGTTACAAGTTAGGTAAGCAGAGGCAGCTCTTGAAGGTGTGCAAGTTGAGCAACCGCACATGATCTCAGCGTTGTAGGGACACCAATTTTTTTTTTTTTTAATATTATAGGTGTATATATATGTATAGTTAATATTTAAAATGTTTTACTAATTTTAAATTTTTATTATCATGTTAAGTTAAATGGCACAATATTTATGAAAAAGAGTAAAAATAAAATAAAATTATATTACATTAATATTTTTTTTAGTTTAGCATACTATTGAAAAAGAATTGTTTTTTCAAATTTTAAACTATCTCACTTTAAAAAAAAAATTAATTAATTAATTAAAATTAAATTATCTATTTTACCACCCCCAATCCCAAATGCCCCATTTATTTCATTGACTAATTACCAATCTAACAAGACAATAAACAACCCAAAATTCAAGTGATTAAAGTGAAGAGTGAAAAGCTAACATCAGATCCCTTTCCATTATTGCACTCTCTCACACTCTTTAACTCACGAAAAACAGTCAAACAAATGAGAAGAAACTCTACATAAATCTTTGTTGAGTTCTACAGTAGTACAATCTACATAGTAATATCACCATTTTAATGATTGGGCACATCTTAGTGTCAGGCTTAATGAACGTGAAATGAGTAGTGTGCATATCAACAACATGACTACATGGATTGATTTACGTGCTAGTGAAAACTTTGCGAAATCTTTTACCAAAAGAAACAAATGAGACTTTTGATATATTAACTTATTTGAAAAGATTGGGTTGATTTCCGAATACATTTATTGCTTATAAAATACTATTGACAATTTCTGTTACTATTTCATCTATTGTAAATTAGTAATTTTAATTTTAAAAATGCTTCGAAATATTTCACTTGATTTGTTGTATTACAAGGTTTACACGTGCTATTTAAAGTTTTTGATTTCAAAAATTGCTCATGTGGAATTGCATGAAGAGTTTAGTGGCTTTGATAATTTTTTGTTGATGACATATAAATTTTGATGAAGGTCGGGAGGATCTTTTAAGTTTTACTTGTACTTTTCTTATTCAAAACATGTAAAATATAAATAAATATTTAAAAATCATATTTTTGCAATGAAATAATATTATTGAAACATATTTTTTTTCTTAATATATTTTTTAATTTCGTGAAAGGGGACACTATTTTAAAATGTCTTACAAGGCACTCAAAATGTCATGATTGGCCCTGCAGGTAAGTATTAATGGTTCTAATCACAAATTATAAAGAAGAAAATAATTTAAACATTAGGATCAGGTTGACGCATATTTGATCTCCTAATAGACAGGAGATATGTTGTCCACACATGTCGTATTGCCAATTGTAGGGTCTAAAATAGTAGTTATGTGAACATTGACTTCTTTTTAGGGAAATTCCTTTAGATTGCCGGGTCTCAGCATGTATTTGTGAAAGAGGCCTTTGATCAAATTAAAGAAAACAAAATAAAATAAAATTTAAACATTTAAAAATACAAAAAGACTATTTTAACCTTCCCAGGTAAAACCAAATTACCAATTCTTCCTCGAATCAAAATCGTCTTCTCCTTCATCCTTCTTCTTGGGTATGCTTGCAACATACGAGTGTGTATAGAATACCAGTGTCTGTCCCACCTACAACTAAACTTCAAAAACAGACCAATACCACCACATCGGAGAAAGGAGAAGGTTGCGGGAGATATCAAAGAAAAGAATTTCCCATTTGTCTTTCTTGCCACCGACAATCTGTACTACATGTATGTAGTTAATTATCATTTGGTTTCAATTTAGGTATTAATGGATTTAATTAAGAAAATTAATCATCGTAAAAAACAATAAAAAACAAAAAAAGATGACGAAAGGATAAGAACAATACCAACTTAATTCTGGAGTCAACTGGGTGCAATAACGTGGTGGGAGAGGATATGTATAGGGGGCAATGGGGCTAGAGATTGCCCCATATATAAATTTAAATACTTTCTCAACTGTAAAAAGATTACCGAGCACCAATTTTTCTCAGATTCTTGTGCCCTCAGTTGCTTCACTATTACTATATGTAGTGCACTTAACATTGATTCTTGGTTTCCAATAAGTATATTGCTGATGGGTCAAGATTGTGGTTGGAGTGATGTGTTTAAATATGTAGAGAAAAGAGGGATTTGGGGGCGGGTTTAGGGTAATTTGGGCTCATGGGTGACCCTGTGGTTGTGGTTTGGTGGGGGTGGAGTGGAGTGCGGTGGCTGAGGGAGGGAAAAGAAGGATCTATTTTCTTTTCTCAATTTTCGCCCTTCATATGTTTGCTTGACTTCTATTCGAGCGGTTGTGCACCTTCACATAATTTTGTATTTATTTTATATATATAAAAAATTTATTCTCGATACCTTTGCATTTTTTGTGTATATTTTTTTAGTATGTTCAATTAATAACAATAATCGAATTCTATTATATCATGTGATTCAAGCATATGTATGTTGTAGGTATTTGTTTGAGCCCCGTTTGGGAAAAAATGTATTTTGAAATAATGATTTTTATAAGAATGTGTTAAAAATAAGAAAAAATTTTCGATTTAAGTGTAAAATTATTTTATTGGAGAATGTAGATTGAAAATGAGTTTTTAAAAAAATGAGTTTTTGAAAAAATGAAGCTCAAATAAGGCATAATTGTTTTGTATTTTGCAGTGTTATAAAGAAATGGTATGACATTGTAATTGAAGAAAAGAGCTGATGCTACAATCATGCATCAATGCAAATTTAAAATGGTATAAGAAGTTTTTGACAAGCTGGATCCAAAGCACAAAAAAAAAAAAAAAAGTTTCAGATGAGCTATTTTGGACAACTTCTGAAACTCGGGAAAATAAAGTTGGCATCCCAAATTGTACTAGTTACTCATGCGGTCGACCAAGACAAAAGAAAGAAGCATGGTTTAAGATTGGAAATAAACTTGCAAGATTTAGGTTGCGGGAGTTTGTACTAATGACCGGGTTAAATACAAGTGGTTTCGAAGATGTAAATATGACCTTGGGGGCAAATTGTCGAATTGTGAAGGATTGTTTTAAAAAGGAGTGGGGAAAATATTACTAGAGGAGATGTTTATGATGCATTTGTATCTTGCCAATAATAATAATAATAATAAGAGCGACAACTGCAAACTGAGACTTATCGTCATTTGGCATACATCCTATAGGCCTTGAAGGAGAACATGCTTATTGATTTGTGTTTCGACTTGGTGGATGATCTCGACAGGTTCAACAACAACTATCCATGGAAAAATTGTCATTTGAACACACAAATAACATATTCAAACATGACATAGGTGATAAATTGAGAAATTTATAGGAGGAGAATCACGATGTAGGTATTCATCATATGGCTTTTCCATTGCTATAATGGTATGAGTAAATAATACACTTGAGTTTATATTATTCATTGTCTAAAAAATTGTGTGCTATGTGATAATAATATTTGTTTTACAAAAGATTTGGGCTTTTGAAGTGATTCCAAGTCTTAAAAAAAAGGTTTGCTAAGCAATATTCGGATGGAATTCCAAGAATGCTTACTTGGGAAATGCCCAAGAGGTTGGCATCTACTACAATTAATAAAGTTTTGGAGTCTAAAGAGATAACTTGCCTTCTCTTATTTATGTTTAGTGGGGACAAATTGTGTACTTGTTTAGCAAATAGCTAATTATTTGCACAATTTCATATTTGCAGTTGGAGATTAAATTTACATTGCTTCCCAGAGAAGTCAAAGTTAAGGAGGTTTATGGCAAGAGTTTACCCCGTTTGTGGAAGAAGATAACACTGCTTCCCATCATTCAGAAGGAGATGAGACTAAGCACAATATCAAGCCATCTAATTCTTTTCACCAACATTCTTCTCGAGCATCTCAACCACCGCCGATATCTCATGACCATTACACAATAGATTTAGTGAAGACGAAAATGGAAAATTTTGAGGGAAAAGGGGTCATATCAACACAGCAGATCGAATGGAGTATAAGATTGATAATTTGATTAAATTGGCTGCAGTGGGTCAATTTTATTTAGCAACGAGTGCATGTGACGGTTCCACTTGTAGCACAGTTAATGCACCGGAGGCTCAACTAGAGGCGAGGGCAAAAAAGAAGGTTGGACTTGATGCTAGATGGAGGAGCCTGAAAAGAAGTTAGAAGAGAAGGCTGGAGAAGAGATAGTGGCAAGGAAACAAGCTGGAGAGCATGAAAATAATGGCGATGAGATTGAATATGTGGAGAACAATATGGGCCAATGTCGGACTCTTAGTATCGTAAACTCTGAGTGGCACAAGAATAAAATTAAAAATACGAACATAGACTATGAAAATTTCTTACAAAGTAGGGCATGAAATGCAATTGAAATTTTATATATATATTTATTTAACCGATTACTCCACTTATTGTAGTGTGTTAAGTCACATGGTGCTTAGAAGATCGATTCCATATATATGACTGATCTCCTAAACACCTGTGTTTAGCTTATGCTAAGCACTCGTGTGACAAGCACACTATAATAGATAGTGGGAGGTAATTGTTGGTTACAAAATTGATTATACCACCTATAACACGTCACTTGGTGCTTTGCTTATGCTAAGTACCCGTGCTTAGTTTTATATACGGAATTGACCATTTAAGCACCGCACTCGAGTCTGTACCGTGTGATGTTATCCACGTAAGAGATAATTGTTGGTTACAAAACTGATTATACAATTTATTGTAGTGTGTCACGTATCCTAATGCTTAGCATAAACTTAGGAGATCAATTCCATATATTTATATATATAAAGAAAATTAAATGGAACGGTCATTTTGGATAAAAGGAAAAGGGAAGAAATGACCCCCACCACCAATCTCTCTGGTAAGAAGAATTTATGCGGCTAGTGTAATTTACCAAAATTGAACTTTAAGGGGCCGTGTGCTATTATTAAAAGTTGATAAAAGATGATGAATCCTATAAAATAATTACGGTTGAAAATATAATTTGACCAACTTTTTGAGCAAATAAAAGCTTGACCAAACGAGCTCTAAAGGAAGTGGTTTAATGGAATTAACGAATTCTTAAATGGTCTTATGCTTGATTATAAATAAATGGTGTATTAATGAAATTGAAAGATAAAGACGTGTAATTAAAGAGCACTAATTTTATTGTAACATACATGAATGCATGTGATAAATATGCATTCTGAAGGCTATATAAGGAGAGGAACGATTAATGAGTCTTAAATTGATTTAGGTTTCGTCTTCATTAACCATTGAAAGAGTTAGTTCTGCTAAACGGCTGGATGGTATGAAAAAGAAGTTGAAATCTATGGATTAAAATAAAGTTTGAAATCTTAAATTCGATGATACCATCATGTCATTTTAATTTAATGAAAACACCTTCGATGTGTGTGTGTGGAGCAAGATTAAATTTTTTATTCATGACCTCTTGATTGCTATTTGTTCTATTACAAAGACTAATAAATTTCTATCCAATAATTTTGAAATATATATATATATATATATATATATATATATATATATATATATGGGAGAGACAATATATGTGATATATGGAAGAGGCAATTTATGTGATAGAAATTAAAATTTTATTGGACAGATCATAAGAATTGTAAAGATTCTCTCAGTATGCATACGTTTAAAAAGTTCTAGATAACTTTAAGATTTAAAATGGAAAAATGTTAAGTCATTCTAAGAAGATAAATTTAGTCTTTCATAATGTCCAAATAATTGATAGAAACGAAGAAAATTTAACAAATCTAAGAAATTTTGGCTATACTTGAGAAAAGATTTGCATGTTTTATATAACAATTTAATGTTTAATTTCAAATTCTGTACTAACTTGATTCTATAGACAAATTATGAAAATAAACAAACTAACTTGATCTATTCATCGAGTATATGACCGCGGTATATTTAGAATCTAAAAATCAATTCCGGATGATTAAGAAAATATGGTCCAAAGCTGGAGGAAAATATCAGATTTTCAGCACCTAAGACTGTCGCTCGAGCGATAGCCCAGCGTCAGACAAGCGACCGACTCTCTACTTTTGGCGCTCGAGCGGCTCATGGGCAATAGACAAGTGACGGGGTAAATGTTTTTGAATTTTGTGGCATGACTCTCCATTCACAACCCCTCCTCTTCTATAAATAACCATTTGGGCTTCTTTTACTTCATCCCAATCATATACAATCATAGCAGATAACATAAAAATTATATTATCTTAGCTGAAATTCTGCATTAAATCTGTTTTTCATTTCATTCGAAAAAAAGTACAAGAGCCATCTTTTTGGTTCATTGTTCTTGTATTTTGGCATGCTACAAACACGAGGAGGTAGTTATTGTATATTGGGAGTTGATTGCCATTATTCATAGACACCGTTGTGGGGGCAAAATTGACTTAAGGATAAAGAGTTCAACTTTTGCCTCAATTTTGCATCCATTTTTTGGTGCTACTTTGTCTATATTCGTTAGCATTTAATTTCCATTACTTTGATGTTTATTACTCAATTCCTAGCCATTACTTTGTCCAGTTTTTGATAAGGTTGTTAAGTTCAATTTGTTAAAAAAATCACTCAAATCCATTTTACAAACAAACAAATATTGTATAGACGAAGGTCTAGATGTAAAGGATTAGTTAGACATGATAACTTAAGAATTTAACTGATTTTGAGTTTGATTTTAGAATATTAGATTTTATTTCTTTTCGACTATAATTTTTTGTCTTTACTCAATATTAATAAGAGACACGTTACTGAAAATATTGAAATATATATGCAACTCATTGGAGACTAATTTTAGACGCAGTCATCTATACATGTAAACTTTAATGTCACGTCTTCTAAAATCTGTCTATTTAAATGTCACATAGATTTCAATCCACGAATTGCATTGGAGACACTCTCAAGCCTATTTTTTTGCTCATGTTTATAAACAAATAAAGTTACTTTTTGTTTACACATTTTGATAAACTCACAAGTATTAACCACTTATCTAACACTAATTTATATCTATTTATAATTTTAAATTGATTTAAAAACACTTCTTTAACATGCTCTAGATATATTTATTTCTTCTTACATTTTTCTATTCTATTGAAAGAAATTACTTTTCAGTTGGCAGAGCTTTTGAAAAGTTGAAAGTTGATTTTGAAACTAAAAAACTTGTTTTCTAGATACGTTTGAATGATTTTCTCTTAGTACTTTGGCACCATTCAACATGACTTCTACTTTCACTTATGCTTCTTATATAAAGAGCTTCACGAGTTAGTTCTTATGAATTAATTCTTCTAAAATTTCTTCTAATCAGATAAAGTATTTTTAAAAATTTATACAAATAAGTTCAAAAGCAACTTCTTTGTCTCAAAAGTAGAGTTTGACTTTTCAAAAGCCCTACTAAATGAGTCTTTAATTTAATTAAAATAACTTTTAGAGTAAGTTGGTGTAATATAAAATTTTCAAGCAGTTCTTCTAAAAACATAGGATTTGGCAGAAAAGGTTTCAAAAAAAGTTTATTATTTATTAAGGTTAACGCCCATGAATTTTCGGCAGAAAAAAGTTTCAAAAGTCTTTAAAAGAACACTTGAAACCTAACTTTTTAAAAACTGTGTGAAAAACATAAGTCTAAATTTGGATGTCGGGTGGATCTGTTCGAACATTTCAATACATGGAACCATCCATTATGCTTCGACAATTTCGTAAATAGAGCCATTCGGTTCTTATATACATTAATAAACAATTCCATATAAACCCTTTCAAAATATATGCCTTACATGTTAATACTACAATATTTGTGCAATAGAAAAAGTCCAACTAGGAAATCTTCAAAAAACAAAATAGTGGAGATTAAAAATCATGAAAAGAGGAAAAATTAAAAATTTAAATTTAAATTAAAGTTTGAGAAGAAATTATTTTTTCTTAATAAATTTTACTCGATCCGTAAGTGATGCATGCTACAACCTATAATTTAACTATGGACAATGATTAAATTTTTATACTCTTAAAACGAGCTGACATAAAAATACTAACTATATAATATTAAGAAATTACATACTACATATTGAACTCGCTCTGTTTGAATAAAAAATAAAATATTATCTTTTAAAAGAGAACTATAAACTTAAAATAATAAAAAAGGTACATGACGTTTCAAACTATGAATATATGAAATTCAATTACTATGCGTTATAAAAAGAAATTAAAAAATCACTTTGTAAATAATGCAAGAAGGTAAAAATCTCGAATTACAAAGAATGAACGCTTTGATACATCAACTTACACCGCAAATTAACTTGAACTAGAAAGCTCAAATTCCATAGATCAACATACACTAACCTCTAAAATGCATCAAGTATCAGTGAGACGAGAGGCAAAAAAAATAAATAAAATAAGAGTCAATCTTGATTTCTTAGGATTAGAGTCTAGAATTTTAAATAAATCGATTACATTCAGATATTAAAAAATCAATGATCGATCCGGATCCAATCAATTCTTGGTTTCGATTCCTAATTTATATTTTTTGGAATCAAACCCAAACCTCCAATTCTAATTCAATTCCGATTCGAGAGGTTCGATTTCGATTAAAACGTCGTGTCCACGTAAATCCAAGAAATTTATGTCAATTGAATGTACTGTACGAAAATAACCGGATGGAAAGGAACCCAAAGCACGCATAACCGCGCACAAAATACATACATTATACAGACAAAACGAAGCCACACTCAGATTGACTCCATCCTTCGACCTTTGCTGACCCGTCTCCCACCGCTACTACCGTCTTCACCGCCCCGGGCTCCTCAGTTAGCTCGGACTATAAATGCCTGCCCAGAAGCGTCCGCTTGATACTACACCTCCTCTTTCTCCTTCGCCGCTACCCGAGGAAGAGGATGCCGATCATTCACTCCAAAGCAACCCGAATCACAACCACGGAGAAGCCGACAACGGTGAAGGTATGTTATCACATGCGTATACATGTACACGCCTACGTACATGCGTTATTCTGCTTACAAAATTTTGACGATAAATTCCAATTTCCTCTTATTTTTCTGCCGTATATTTATTGATTTGTTTCTTCTCCAACTCTCAGATTCCAATGGCAGTCCTTCCTCCAGTGACGGAGAAAAAGACGAGTATTTCTTTCTATCTCTTCACATAGACTCATCTAGACTCGTATAAACTTATCTGCACTCAGGCATACACGTCAATTAATGGATAGACTGTTACATTTTTATTTTTATTTTTTTTTAACCTTGTTGCGATTATTGTGAATTTTGGAAATGTATGATGTGTGGATCGATGGAATTAGCTGGAGATCTGCCCGCTTTATGTTGCCATACGATTTGTTTGTTTAAGGTTACACGTTTCATCAAGGAAGGCTCTGGGCTTACTTTTGAAGTACTTCAACTTATCTAGATCTTCTAGTTATTGAGAATTCTTTCCTATCTCCGTTTTCTTGTTTGAGTTTGACCAGTTTTATTTGGATCACTATTTTCTACATCAAATTGATTTTTAAGTTGCTTTTATGGTAAATTACTAAATTATATTGTTTTTGATTTTGATGGGAGTTATTTGTTTTGTTTTTATTGTAATAATAGGTTGCATGCTGAGTTGGTTTGACGGTAACAGGCTAGTTGAAACTGGCTTGCTCCTGGAATTTGTAGATGCTTATTACCAAGACAGATTTGTTATAGATGAACTTGTGAAAGCAGTGAAAGCAGCTAACTTTGACACTAAAGGTCACACATTAGTGAGCCCAAAAAAATTTAAAATGTAGTAATGGCATTTCATATCCGCTGGCTTAGTGATTGTTGATTCTCTCAATCCAGTGGAATGATTCAATAATGCAAAAAGCCCTTGCTCAAGTACATCAACATTTGTACGTTTATATTTATCATCATGTACTACTCACTTCAACTTAATGAGGAATTACTAAGATATAAGATCAAGTTTACTAAAGAAGCCAAAGATTCTAAAAGAAAACTCATAACATGGGTAAAGGAGCCCAAGGTAATATTTTGGCCATCATTAGGTAGTTGGAAGAGAATGATGGCAATAAGAACAGAAAATTAGCAGGTTAGGAGCCTGCATGATGAGTCCAAAGGGTACTTCATATAGGGAGGATCTTAAATAGAAAGATGCAGATTGATACACAAGAGTTTAGGAAGCAAAAGCTTAGAAGATCATTAAGCTTGCTGAGCAGCTGCAATTCTTTCTGTTTTGTCATTTTACTGAGGTTGCCTCTTTAAGTCCAACAGAAATTATGCATGGGAGTCATTGGGATGGCCACTTAAGGTTTGCTATGCTTATATTTTCTTGGCTGGAATCTTGCACAAGATTTTGTTCGAGAATGTTGACCTGGGGATAAACATCCTGCATGCTGAGGGCATTATCACCATCACACTTGGAGTATAGATTTTCTAATTTGTTACAAATTGTGACTTTTGTGCACTAGTTTTTATATGTTATAATTGGCCAACTGTATCAAACCAACATGCTATTCTCTTATGAACCATTTGTGCAGTGTGTCAACATGTTGTTGAGCATTAATACCATTTAGCTTTTAAAGGGATGGGCATGGTTCGATTTAATATCTGCTGGAGACTGGCTGAGTGTAAAACTGGATTAAAAAAAAAAAAAAACTCGGTTATTTTCAAAGAGAACTGGTCACTGCTCTATATGAAAGAAGAAAATCTGTCCAGACTAAGCTGATTCTGTTTGGTTTGCTTTGCTATAATTTGGCATACATTAGTTCTTTGAGCTAACTAACTGTCTAGATTTGATGTGGTTGGATGTATACTAATTAGATGCATTCACCAATCAAAGTTTAACATTTTTATAGAAAGCTAAGAGTTAAGAAAAGAAGGAAAATTCAGTAACCTGTTCGATTCTTTGAATTATGCAGTTAACATGAGAATCAGACTGAACTTCGGTTCTCTTTAACAAAACTGAAATTTATCTTTATGCATTGGGACCGGTCTGAACCACTGGTCTGGTTTTTTTGAAGATTTTTGCCCAACCCTACTATTTAAACTCAGAAAGACATTGACTTCATCGCCCTGGGATTTATAAACAATGCTCAAGTCCAATTAACAAAAGCTTTGAATATTTCTCAGTTTTAACTAAAATGTGAACCCCTCTGAAATAGCAGAAAGTGGATATATCATAATGGGATGCTAAAGGAGAATATTTTGAGATTTACATTTTATGAAAAACTGTGATCCTTCGGTGATCCGGCAATTCTGTTTGTTCCATGATACATCTAGGAAAGAACTTTCATTGTACGTCATTCCAATTTTTGGTCCTTTTCTGTATGTAAGGTAATGATTATTTGCTCAAAAAGTTCATATTGTATTCCAGGTTTGTCGTCGTGAAATTGTCAGAAATACGCAAGGAAGTTCAATGTCCAATATGTTTAGGTATGTGTTTTGTTATTTTAGTTTGCCAAATCTGAAGTTATAACAATTTTATGCAACTGAAAAGTTCTGCTCCTTGTACTCGTATATTGTGCTATTGAAATTTGAATCATTGCTAAAAAAATGTATCAACACGGACAATTTGCAATAAAATTTGAAATTATTTAAGGTGGTGATGCAAACATCTAGGAATTTATTGCTTGTCTATTGGAAGTTTAATATGAGAGAATCTAGTATTTATGAAGTCTCCTGGGCTCTCTTACGGAATTGATAAATGACTTTATATCGACATTATGAAGGCTAACCTAGGAGGTTTCACCCTAGCCCTTTAATTAGCTATTCACATCCAAATTCAGTTCTGGCTGTACCCTTTTTTGGAAATTTTTCTATTTTCCATTGGTTTCTTCAGATATGTATGATTATTTGACAAATGACTACTCAAACACCATGCTTATAGCCCCTGTTTGGGCTCCATTTTATTCAAATGCATTTTTCTCTCTCTTCTTTTCAACCAAATTTTTAACCACACATTCTTCAAAACTTCATTATTTCAAAATATAATTTTACCCAAAATTTGATTTTAATGGAGCCCAAACAGGGGCATATTCTCTTCAGCTCAATTTTATTCTGTGCATCACGTACACTTCTGCTAGGGCATCTATCCGTGTCGAACAAGTAGTCGCTAACACTCCTCGAACACTACATGACATAAATCTGATAAGCCATAGGCCGTGTCATATGTTTTATATATTCTTCAAACATTCTTGGGGCAAGTGATCGATATGGCATGTATCGAGTCCTATATTAAAAAGTACGAAAATAAAGAAATAGTATATAAATTTAAAATTGTAAAGAATTTAAATCGACTTTTCCATGTCTATGCAATGTAGATTTCATTTTTATGAAAATATTTCATAAGTAGATCCGAAAATTCTAGATCTCTCTGAACTGTGTTTTCTGGTGTCGAAATTTGATGATACTTGTATGTTTATCAGGATCCTGGTGTACACTTAATTGTGTGTTTCAAGAATTGCAGATTAAAATAGCTTCAAATATAATTTATTTGGAGGATATGTTTGAGGGACAATTTGAGAGAATTTGTATTGTATATATTTTTCTCTTAATACAAATGTACATAATGGACGTATATATATATACAACTATCACACCTATAACTAAAAGAATATTTACTGCTGAGTGGTGCAGAGAACCAAAACAGAAAATGATAAGGTGGAAAAACTGATTTAGCTACTTAGTATATGTCCATAACTCCCATCTTTTTCATGTATGAATGAAACTTTGAGAACTCAAGGCTTTGGTGAGAATGTCTGCCGTCTGTGATCTGCTGGACACATGTTTTGTGATAATGCTTCCCTCTTGTATTTTATTTCGTATTAGGTGACAATCAAGCTCTATATGCTTGGTTCTTTCGTGGAAAACCGGATTTGTAGCAATATGTACTGCATATTTATTATCACAGTACATGAAAGCAGCTTGAGTATGAGCTATTCTCAAATCTTTAAGTAGGTATCGAAACCATGTTAATTCACAACATAGATTGGCCATGGCTCTATATTCTTCTTCTGAAGAAGACCTGGAGACAACGTGCTACTCTTTGGATTTCCAATATACCAATGACTCTCCAATGAAGACACAATATCCACTTACTGATCTTCTAGTTTCAGGACATGCTCCCCAGTCGGAATCACAATATCCATGGAGTTGTTCCTTTGAATTTGCTGAATAGAATAACCCTTGTCCTGGGGCCCTCTTAATATACCTTAGAACCTTGTGTGCTGCATGCAAATGTGGTAGTCGATGGGTACACATAAACTGATTTAACAATTGGACTGAGTATGAAATTTCTGGCCTGGTAATGGTTAAGTACAGCAATCGGCCAATCAGTCTCCTGTAAAGAGCTGGATCAGGGAGAAGTTCTCATTCATCTTTAGTCAATTTCCCATTTTGATCCAAAAGGGATCCTAGCTGCTGCTGAGCCAATTGTCCCTGAATCTCTTAGTATATCAAGAGCATACTTACGTTGGCATATGTGGATACCCTATGCAGACTTGGCCACCTCTATGCTAAGGACGTACTTCAATTTTCCAAGATCTTTGATCTTAAATTGGTTATGAAGACGGCCTTTAAGATAGTTAATTGTGTCAACACAATTTCCTGCAAAAATTATATCATCAACATGTATCAAAATGGCAGTAAAAGAGTTTCCAGACCCTTTAGCGAACAGACTATAGTCTGCCTTGGATTGGACGTATCCTAGCTCAATGATGAACTTAAAGAGCTTAGAGTACCATTGGCGCGATGCCTGTTTTAACCCGTACAAGCTCTTCTTGAGCTTACAAACTTTCTTCCTGTCATTGTTTGAGTAACCTGGGAGAAGTTCCATAAATACCTCTTCTTCCAAATCCCCATTCAGGAAGGCGTTATTGACATCAAATTGGAAGAGACTCCAACCCTTTATTCCAGCCAGAGCCAATAAGGTCCTGATGGTGACATGCTTAGTCATAGGTGAAAAGGTTTCGTGATAATCAAATTCCTCCTGCTGTGTGTACCCTTTAGCAACTAACCTTACTTTAAACCTCTCTATGCTTCCATTAGCATTAAACTTGATTTTATACACCCATTTGCACCTTATTGCCTTTTTGTCAGGGGGTAAAACCATAAGATCCTAGTCTTTAGCTTTTTGATAGTCTCTAGGTTTAGACTGTGATGTGAGAGAGGTGACAAAGGTTTTATATGGGGTTGACAATTTTTCATATGAAATAGCAGCATTAAGAGGATATTGCTTACCTGTGGAGTTCAGCCCCTTCAGTTTGTTTAACTCTTCAGATGGGTGAAGGCAAGCAGCTTGCTGACATATGAAGTCCTGCAGGTGAGTTGGTGCCTTTCGAATTCTAGTAGACCTACGGGGCAAGTGAGTGGCAGGGATGATGTCTGATGATGGATCAGGAACATTATAAGGCTCATCTGTAGGCTCTGGTTGAGGCTCATTGTGGTCAAGAGTTTGTGGACCATTTTCTAAAGACTCTGTGCTCTGGGATTCAGATTCTGGTGGATCATAGCTGACATTTTGTGTTGGTGTGGCCAGGCTAATTTTATTATGAAAAATAGGATTTTGAGGAAGAATGTCATTATTTTGATTGAATTGTACTTGATTTTTGCTGGTGGGATTTTTCAGTTTTAAAAGGGAAAATATTTTCATAGAAAGCTACATTCCTGGACACAATTATCTTCTTATTTTCAATATCCAGCAGGGTATATCCTTTGACACCAAAAGGATAGCCTATAAATGCACAACTCTTTGCTCTAGGGTCAAACTTGTGTCTCTCATTAACAATGGTGGTAGCAAATGCTAGATAGCCAAAGACTTTGAGCTGCAAGTAGTCTGGCTTTTTGTCAAAAAGAATTTGATAAGGGCTTTTGTTAGTTAAAATGTGAGATGGTGTCCTATTAATGAGGTAAACAGGAGTTAGGACACAGTAGTTCCAGTATTTGAGAGAGATTCCACTTTGAAATCTTAAGGCCCTAGCTGTATTGAGAATATGCTGGTGTTTCCTCTCAACCACAGCATTTTGTTGTGGTGTTTCAACACAGGTTCTATGATGTATGATCCCCTTTTTAAGATAGAAGTCCCTCATATTGAATTCACCCCCATTGTCAGTTCGAATGACTTTAACCTTGGTTTCAAATTGTGTTTCTACCAAAGTGCGAAAATTTTAAAGTGCAACAGTGGCTTCAGATTTTAGTTTTAACATGTATGCCCAAGTAATATCACAATGTATTAATTCGAAGCATCTTTTAGCTTTGTGTGTGCTTACAGGGAATGGAAGTTTGTGTAACTTAGCTAGAAGACATATAGAACAGTGTCTATCGTTGGAAGTTTTTTAAAATTGAACATCACCATCAACATTGGAAATAGAATAAGAGGGGTGCCCTAATCTATAATGCCAAACATCAAAAGTTTGAATGTCATTAGTTACTGAAGCTGAAACATAAGTAAAGTTGATTGTTTAAGCTGGTGGAACGATCCATTAGAGCTGAATGAGAGATTTTTCCAAGCTTCATATGATAGAGTCCCTCCTTGACTTCACCCATGTCAATCGTCTTCCAAACTGAAAGGTCCTGGATATAACAAAATTGAAAGAAGATCAGACAACGGTTAAGGGTTTGAGTTAATTTCTTGGCAGAAATCAGATTGTATGAGAAGTTGGGCACACAAAGAACATCATGAAGTGTTAAGAGTTTCTGTGACATTTACTGTCCCTATATGTGTGAGAGGAACCTTGTTACCATTTGGTAAGGCTACTGAATAGGAGACTTGTGCCTGAATGGAGGAAAACAATGAGATCGAACAAATCATATAGTCAGTAGCTCCTGTGTCTAGAATCCAGGGAACTTTTGAAATGTTAGAAAACTTGGATTCTAAAACAGACATACATAAGGATGTACCAGAAAGTTGGTGTATGCTTTCATCAGATGAGGAGGGAGTTCCAGTACACTGAACATTGTTCACTGAGTAGGAGGGGTATTGAGGTTCTGTGGTTAGCTTGAGAAGTGTCATGAGCTGGGAATATTGTTCCTGACTTAATGACACATGAGACTTGGGATTCACCACTTCCTGTGCAGCTGGCAGGGATGCAATGGACTGATTTGCTAGTGGTCTCGCCTTCCCTTCAAACTTCTGGCTTGGTGGGTATCCGTGCAGTTTAAAACACTTCTCAGCAGTATGGCCAGGAACTCGACAATAAGAACAAACTGATTTGGATGGATTAGCCTTGAAACATCTTTCAATGGAATGTCTTGGAATTTTGCCGAAGGTGCAATAATAACTCTCTTCTTTGTGCTGGGAAATTTTGTTTCCCACCTTCTCTATAGCTTCTCTTGGAGACAAGAGCCATAGGTTCAGGTCCACCTTCTTCAATGGAAATTTCTCTCCTCTTTTCCTCCTACTGTATGATCGAATAGACCTCATTTAAGCTTGGAAAGGGCTTGATCAGTAGGACTTGTGCCTTGATTCCTTTATAAGAATCATTGAGCTCCATCAGGAATTCATCACCCAGTCCCTTTGTTGATTTTGGACCACAATTTTTAACCCTCCACAACTGCAGCTAGGTATCACTTCATAGTTCATCAGTTCATTTAAGAGTGCCTTAAGTTTGGAGAAATAGACATTCACAGGGTCTTGATTTTGCAGCAGCATGGTTATAGCCTGTTTAACCTTAAGGATCCTAGGTGCATTTTGCTGGGCAAACCGTTGCTCCAGCTCAATCCAAAGCTGGTGAGTTGTTTCAGCATAGGTGGTGCTGTATTTTATGTCCACGGCCATTGTGTTCTGCATCCAGGTGATGACAATATCATTGCAGCGCAACCAATGCTCCATTGGATCATTTGGATTTTCTAGCTCACATACGCTTCCATCTATAAATCCCAATTTGTTTTGATGCGTAGTGCCCTTTTCATGGATCGAGCCCACGAGTAATAGTTGCTGGCATCTAGTGTTTAAGTAACTAAAACAGCACCAGTACCATCATTGCTTCTAATGAAGTATGGGTTGATTGGTTGAGTAGGATCATGGCAAATGATAGGAATGCAAAATGCATATTTTTCCCTCCTTATTTTATGTGCTCATATGATCAATTAGCACCAAAATGTACTCATTACTTTTATATTTTGATTTAGGTGGCAATTTAATGGAGATGATGTAATTTGGAAGAAATAAGTGAAAATGGACCA
>CAIGRN010000772.1:0-12748 GCA_903798345.1 Fraxinus anomala | reverse complement strand
ATAATATATTAACATAAAATTATTATAATTTACTCAACAATCAAAGTAATAAAATGTCATAAATAATTTCTCAAAATTTCAAACCACGTATTTTTCAATTTTGTGCTTTTAGAAACAATTTTTCAGAATGTCAAATTAAACTCATTTTCAACAATTTTAAGTTAGACCATCAAAATAGAAAATTGAAATGAACTCACAAATCAAAAGTGAATACTCAACGCAAATCAAACGGGTCCTAATTCTTCCCTGGCTCTTGAAGAATTATTTTGAAATATCAAGTGTCCAGCATGCATCACACCTTTCAAACCAGTCGTTGTTATCAAAATTTTGAGCTCAACTGTATAAATCCTTTTTAATTGTACATTAATTTATTCTTTTATATCATTTATTCTTTTTCTACCCTCCAATTCACATTGAAACCGGTTCTTGTACTGTTCTTTATCAGGTTATTTCAATGCAAGTTATATAGAATATATATATATATATATATATATATATATATATAATTGAGTGGAAATGCTAACTTCCACTGTTCATCAAAATATCTCCATATAAAGGGCATTTTGCTTTCTCTCTCTTCATTTACACACTCTCCTGCTTTTTCACGAGTTTTGTCTTCAATTTTCTTTCAGCCTTCTCTCTCGATTTTCCGGTATGTCCTCAATTTTGCAGCTGATTTTTCTCACTTTACCTTTATATTATTCTTCATTTACTTCAAATGCTTCGATTTTTGTTTGGTGTTTATTTCTTTGGTTTGATTTTTGCTTCTAATGGTTTGACGAGGAGTAGAACAGGCTGTTGTGGGTATATTGACAGTTTTTTCGATTTAGTTGGGTTTTTTTACACATCGTAGATGTTTGTACTTCTAGTTTTTTCTTTTCTTGCTTTCAATTTCTGGAGTTAATGAATTTTTGTAATGTGAATAATTTTCAATATGATTTTCCTTAATTTGTCATAATTTTAATTATTTTCGATTCTTTTCTGTTAATATTGAATTTGTTTTCAATTTTTTTTAAGGTTGTAAGATAACATTCCCAAAGTAAAAATATTAAAATTCTCAACATCAATTGAACTGTCCTATCTTGAGGTATAATATTTTTGTTCTTATTTCTTAGATTTTGTAGAGTTTAATTTTTAGTTTATAGTCTGTTTTGTTATTTTTTTTTTTCTAAACTTTCTATTATAGTATCTATCATTCAACTATTATTGACAAAATTGTGGACTCTAATTTGTATTTATTGTTTTCTTGTATATAGTGTCCAATTGTATTTCCCGGTGGTTGTAATTGACTACAACAGTGTACTCTATCTTAGTTAAGTTCCTCCAATTGAACTATCCAGATTTTTGTTTATAGGTTTATGTAGTACGTTTATTTTGATTATTTATTTATAGTAACTTGTAAAATTTATAATAAGTTGTTGGTTCTTGAGCTTTCTTTGTGCTATTTATTAACACTATTTTTTTTCTTTTAAAGCATATCTTCAGTCATTGTTCACAATTTTTTGATATTGTAAACTTTAGTTTTATTGTATGTATGCTTTAACATATGTAAGATTAATTCTTTCTAATATTTTTACTTTGTATAGCTAAAGTTGGGGTTCAACTATTCGACAAAAAATTTTTAGTGTTGTGATGTATATTTTTGTACCATCTGGTGATGGAGATGTTCATTTAGCTAACCTTCAAGCTACCTTTCAAACTACCAACGAGTCATATGATGCCTTTATTCGTCAACAGCATAATCAATGAGAAAGGGATCGGCACTCGATTGCTAATTGAGTGCATTGATCTTCGAAAGAGGATAAATAACCATATGTCATATGGAGAGAACATCCTACGTATGTCATATGGAGAGAATAGCTTACGTCTTGTTGAAATGTATGAATATAACATACATCATGATTCTAAAGCTTCAACGCCAAACCAAAGAACAATTGATGGTCTCAATTCTGAATTAGAAGTAAGTTCGAACCTATTGAATGTACCAAGTACTTCATATGTATTACCAACATGTATTGATTGTAAATATTGTGATGCACGGAATTTTTTTAGTAAAAGTAAAGGCTTCTATTTTTCTGAGGAAAAGTTAAACTTTTTATGCATGAATCACCAACTGAACTATTTGCCTTGTTTACTTCTAAAGAATCTATATGTATAAAATTCAAAAAAATTGCAAGGGGATATAATAACCACTTTGCATTCACTTCGTTTTGTAGAAAGTATGATAAAGAACTTTTTAAAACATACAGATGTATTTACACATTTAGGGTGTAGGGACAAGTGTATCATTATGTAAACCAACTTATATTAGAAAATAATACACCTTCTTATAAGCAGTTATATTTTTATGATACAAATAATGAGCTTCGAAATCGTATGAAAATTTCAGAGAACTTTGTTGAATCTACTTTGATTGGTTTAATGCAAATTCTAAACGTAAATCCATATAGTAGATTCTTTATATGTTTAAGTAATATACCTAACTTGCAACACTATCGGATACAAATAAGATGCGATCCAGGAGTTGATCAAAGAGTTTTTAATATTCCTACAGCTTCTCAAGTAGCTGCTTAATGGGTCGAAGATGATGAAAATGCAAATATTCGTGTTCGTGATATTACTATATATTGTCATTCTGGTGAATCGCACAAAATTCACTATTACTATGGTTGTTATTATCCTTTACAATATCCTTTGATCTATCCATATGGAGAATCTGGTTGATATGAAAGTATTGAGAGATATAAAAACACATGCTTCTCACCTACGCATTTGCCCGACCCCATCGCTTTTCCTAGCACAATAAATTCTGCAACTGAACTTCTTGAAAAAGAAGATGCGGGTTAGTAGATGGAATTTGTAGTAAATTTAATGACTATTTACAATTTTACTAGTTAATATGAGTATGAATACTCAAATTGTGTTATTGTTATGTGGTGCACTGGTTAATGGAATGAAGAAACAATCTCAAGTCTCTTGTCGAGAATACTATTCATACAAATTACAAATCAGGTCTCCTGGTAGGTTGTGTTACTTCATACTGGTAGGCTATTCAACAATATGTTGTAGATATGTATGTTAAGACTGAAACTACTAGATTAGATTATTTTCGTAATAATCAGAAAAAAATTAGTGCCGAACTTTATCAAGACATTGTAGATAGTGTTGAAAATTGAGAGACAAGGGGATACAAAAATACGAAGGAAATTTATTTTTCCACAATTTTTTACATGTGGTCCTAGAGATTTGCTAAAATGGCTATTGTACAATGTTATGGAAAACCATATGTATTTTTAACTGTAACATGCAATCCCAATTGGCCAGAAATTAAGCAAGAACTAAGACACAATGATGATGTTCAAAATCGACCAGATCTAATTACACGTATCTTTCTAGCAAATTTATAGGAGTTGAAAAATGATTTATATAAGAAAAATATACTGGGCCTTGTTATTGCTCACACACACACACACACACACATACATACATACATACATACATACATACATATATATATATATATATATATGATTGAGTTCCAAAAAAGTGGGCTTCCTCATGCACATCCATTGTTGATTTTCAACTGTGGCCACAAATTTTGTTGTTCTGAAGAGGTTGATAAGATAGTTTCCTATGAAATTCCTAACAAAGAGAAATACTCTTATCTTCATTCTATTATTGTTAAACACAATATGCATGGACCTCGTGAAAACCTAAATCTTAAGAATGTATGTATGGAACCAAATAAAGGTTATAAAAATAAATATCCGAAAGATTATTGTAATAATACTGTATTTGGTGATAACTCATATCCTTATATAGGCGGCGTAATAATGATAATTTTGTTAAAGTTAGAGGTCAGATGTTAGACAATCATTGCGTTATACCATACAATCCTCATTTAAGTGCTAAATTTGATTGTCATATTAATGTTAAAGTATGTTCTTCTATCAAAACTGTTAAATATCTCTATAAGTATGTGTACAAAGGTTATGATCGTATTAATTTCTGTGTTAATACCAATGAAACAAATAAAGAAATTGATGAAATTTCAACTTATCAATATGCTAAATGGATATCTTCACTTAAGGCTATGTGGAGGACTTTTTCTTTCAATTTGTCCGATATGTATCCATCTGTTTACTTTTTATAGTTTCATATTGAGGATCATCAACAAGTAACACATGCCAATGATAATGATTTATTTATTGTTATTCAAAAGGAAAATACAAGGAAAACTATGCTAACTAATTTTTTTCAAATGAATGAAACAAATGAATTTGTTCGTACATTATTGTATCGAGATTTTCCAAAACATTTTGTTAGTAAAGTAAATAATGGAGCACGGAGATCAGATCCTTTGTATCTACAAATGGGCAAACCATTTCGAAGCGGCAAACCATTTTCATAACACAAGTTATTAAAGAATTTTAAGTTAAAAGAATGTGTTTGGAAGCACCTGAGTCAAAGATCTATGATGAAGAAATACTTGAAAGACTCTGAGATGACAAACTTATATGAGTAGAGACTGACATAGTGGGTAGATGTGTTGCTGAGAACTTTAGAAACTCCTTTGCTAAATCAGTCAACATGGGACTGGAGGAAGGCGGTGCTCCAAGTATAGACGAGTCAATAAGTTGCATGGTGGCAGCTATGTTAGCATTGGGACGATAGGATCGCTGCTGTGATTTTGACTGCTACTTCTTCAATAGCTTAAGACATTGAGACTTCCAATGTCCCTTTTGTTTGTAAAAGTTACTCTCATCACTAGCAACTCTCACGTATCCTTTTTTTCTAATTTTGTGTGGACGGTCGAAAGGGTAACACCAACACTGAGGTGCTAGATGGAGAAAGAGATACTTCTCCTTCAAAGATTTCAAACGTATTTCCTCAGTTACAAAAGTGGAGTGCAATACAAGATAGAGTCTCTAAATCCCTCAAAATCACTGTTAAGCGCCATAAAAATTGAACTAATCGCTTCTCCTCTCTTAAAGTAATATATTCCTCATATGCTTTCAGTCCCGCTGATTCCTAAAAGCCAACTCATCCTAAATTAAATTCATAGTTGTATAAAACAAGAGAATACTCATATTCTTTTGTTGTAAAGCCCGTATATCAATTTCCAACTGATAGCATTTTGCAAAGTTAGACTTAGCGTATAACTTCTTTTGCCGTTTCGAACTTCGCTGACTATGTAACAATGGATTACTCAACAGAATTATGAATCCAAATGAGATTTTTGCATTATTTGACTCCCAATTATCTAACTCTGTCACATAATTCTCAGTAGTGTTCTTGCGTTTCACAACAATTCTACTAACATAATCCCACTATCTTTTTCCCTTTAGAAAGTTCCTCATCACTGTACTTCAATTTGAGTAATTATTACCATTTACTGACTCTAATGGATTGAAGTGAATAATCCCTTTCAGTTGCCATTATGAAATCAACAAATAATCTACTACCAATCAAAAGAAATCACCAAATTCTAAGAAAAACAACGACAACCAACATACGGCCACTGACTACCATTGTGATCTACTATAAAGTACACATACAATCAAAATAATACCAACAAACAATTAGAACCTTACCAAACACACTATCTTTGAAGCTACCCCAAAACAAGAAAATCAAAGATATGGGAGTGGAAATAAACTGCACCGGTTTCAAGAAAAAATAAATTGTGAGAAGTTGCCAAAAATTCTTGAGCACCACCATCCAATTTTGTTAAATTCAGTTTGCACCTTCCCCTTTTATAATGGAAATCCGTTTTAGCTCATTCGTAAAAGAGATAAATTTCTCTGAATTGCTTGCTCTTGATGGCTCAATTCATCAAACCTCGTGTACTAATACCTCACAACAAAATAATGTTGTTGAACGAAAGTATAGGCACATTGTAGAAACTGTTCGTTCACTTCCCTTGTTTGTCAAAGTTCCCAGTGAATTTTGGAGATAGACAGTTCTTACTGCTGTTTTTTTAATTAATAAGATTTCATCTTTCCACAATTCTGGTTTACCGCCCTTTGAACATTGTATGGGCTCCTCTTGATTACTCATCATTGAGAGTCTTTGGTTGTACTTGCTTTGTTCTTCGTCCTGAAGTCGAACATAGTAAGTGACGTCTCCCTACTATTTGTGTTTTCTTGGGTTATGTGCATGGACTAAAGAGTTATTGCTATTCTGATCCCATTAATGAGAAATTATATGTTTCTCGACATGTGTTTCTTGAGCATATTCCATTCTTTTCTATTTCTAGTAATATTCATGACGTGACTAACACTGACCTCATCCGTATTGATCCATTCTCTGATGATATTAATAGAGTACCTTTCCATACCCCATGTACTGTTGACTCTTCATGTCCTACAGGTGCTCATGGGCTAGCTCATGATACCCTACATCCTTCCATGTTTTCCCAAGCATCGCCTGAAATTGTTGATCCAACTCTTGCTCTCTCCTTTCCTTGATATTCTCAACGTATTCATAAGTCCACTCAGTTACCTGATTTTGCTTATTCTTGTTATTCTGAGTCTTTTACTATTTTTTAACCTCCATTCATAAGTTATCTGAATCTTCTTCCTATAAAGTGCTAATCAAATCTCTTACAACTCTTGTGTTCCATGAGCGCACGAAGCATATTGAGATTAACTGTCATCTGATTTGTCATCTTCTGCAGTTTGGTACTATTTTCCTACCTTTTATTTCTTCATCATTGTAGCTTACTGACTTCTTCATGAAGTCTCATCCAATTCACTATTTTCACTTCTTACTTGACAAACTCTTGACGCTTCTTATTGTATTATCGTGAGTTTGCAAGGGATTGTTAGCCATATATAGTATATTTGATTTATTGTATAATTTTATTTAGTATCCTTCTAGTGTAGATTTCTTTTTTGTTTACTCCTCTTGTAATATATAAACCTAATTATTTCATTAAAAACCTAATCTTTTGGTGGCTCAATAATATGTTTTCTTCTTCTTTCTTCTCCTTTGGTTGATTTATGAAATTAGTTTGTGTTGTTCACAGTTTCAACTGAACTTATGTGAAATCCCTATTCGCTAGCTCAACACTATATTATTTATCAATCAAATGAATTATACAACCTGGGATTCTAACAATCACTTCCTTGGAAGACTCGGAGGAAGCAGAACCACCTTGTGAAGCTGTGTCGTTATAGGTTTCTTGTTCTTCCGGTTACGGGAAGAGATTTTCTGTTAAGGTTTCTATTTCAATAGTAGGGTACATAGATGAAGAGGGATTTGAAAGAAGTGCTGAAGTGTATTTTGGGTTGGTTTGGATTACTTGGGTAAAGAGAATTTGATTTTCTTGGATTTTCAGAAGAAGTGACTTCTTGATGTTGGCTTGAGTTTTTTTGTACTTCTTTTTAAGTTTGTATTGAGTGTGTGAGATAATTTAATCAATGGCCATTTAACTTTATTACAATTTACTACTTGAGTGATATAATTATAAGTTACTACTTTTTTTGAACTTCTTTCTAAGTCTGTATTGAGTGAGTGAGATAATTTAATCAATGGCCATTGAACTTTATTATGAATTACAACTTGCTCATCAATTTTGAAAAAGTTACTCGTTGATCAATAAACTTTGCTATATGTTACTACTTGTTCACCGAAATTTAAAAGGTTACTCGTTGCTCATCAAAATCTGAACAAAGCTACTCGATGCTCATTGAACTTTGCTATAGATAACACTGATGGAAATGATATGGTGATTGATAAGTAACTTCGTTCAAATTTGGATGAGCAACGAGTAACCTTTTAATTTCGGTGAACAAGTAGTAACCTATAGCAAAGTTCAGTGAGTAAAAGAGTAACTTTTTAAATTTCGATGAGTAGGTGATATCTTATAGTAAAGTTCAGTGACCATTAATTAAATTAACTCTTGATTGAGACAAGAACATGGGATCCATTTTATATAGGATAAACTTAAGATCTAAGGAAAGTCTAACTTGGCTTCACGTGACCTGAGATGGACAAGCCGAGTAGTTGTGGAGGTGTTGGAGGGATTAAATTTTGTAAAGTGCACTTGCGTTATTTTCGTGAATATTATTACTAATCAAACTACCTCCGAAAAAAAATGGAACATTTTTTACCCGAACAAAGTGAACATTCAGGGATTAGTGGATCGAATTGAATCGATTTGATATTCAAAAAAATCGACAAAAGGATCTTCTAAGATGATCATTCATGACTATCGAAAATGAATTAAATCAGATGGTTATTTAAATAAAGAAATAAAAATACTTTTGTTTTTCTTGAAAAATAGAACTTAAAAAACAGATAAAATTAATTTTCATATATCCGATAATTTGGATAATTGACCAGTTTTAGAATTTTCAAAATTTGCAGTGCAACCAGATTGATAAGAATTGATATTGACGGCTAACTAGTTGTTCCCTCTTAGACCATTTGTTTTTGGTTTTTTGATAGGGAAACTTACAGTCAACTCATTTTTTTCAATCTTAGTTAGCAATTTACTCATTGTCAATTATTTTAAAATATCAAATGTACTTTTCAAAATGATCATTTTATTAAAATTTGAGCTTGATTACCCAAATTTAATTTTGTTATTGTAATTAATTATTTTTCGATTACAATTAATCTGGTTTGTTTTCCATAACCTTTAGGTAGGTAAGAAACTCAAGTGTAACATTTTTGCAAATATTCAACTAAACAATTCAAAACTTCAAGTGGATAGATAAGGTCAATTCACTTTTTAATATTAGCATTTAGGTCACTTCAGTATATTCAACTAAATAATAAATTGAGTTTATTTTTTACTTTAATTAATTCATTATTATATATAATAGATTAAAAAACCATGTATGAATAAACGAAAAGATGGACAACATTATCACTAATCTTGTTTTGCTTAGGCTTTAAGTGAGCATCTCTCCGGATAAGATGAAACAAAATGGAAGAAAATAATTAAGGTTAGACTATTTGTTCCTTTTTTCTTTCTTTTTTATTTAATTTCCTTCAATATATGCTTCTTACGGAAATATATTTGTTTAAAATATTGCAAGTGTACGAATCGTTAACAAATAATAAAATAAATTTTGAGTCCAAATATCATCCTCATAGAAATTGTACTAGTTTAAGTTCAAATTAACTTCGCCTTAACCAAAACAATGAAAATGTATGATTTTTCTAAAACTAAACCGTCACTAACTAATATACTTACGAATGCAAGACTTAAGTTAATGAAAGTCGGTGCAAAGTTGCGATTAATGCAAGTGTTACGAAAATTTGATTATGAAAACCGTACTAGGATCCCGAATCCTCTTATATCTATCCCCTTTAATCTCGAACATTTGAATTTGACAACATGATTCATTTATGAAGATGAATATTCCTAATACTTTTAACAATCTCTCTCGAATAAAATTAAACATATTCTTACATATGACCCAACTATATCACTATAACGGATGCGAACAAACAAGAATGCATTACGAAATTGTGAATATTTAACGATCATATAGAGTATAACGATATATTTCTATCCCCTATCGGACTCTACGACAATTGACACTATATCTAACTTATTTTCAATTTTTCGAACGTAAAACAAGCCACAATATTTATACAACCAATGCGCGTATAATTGTAGAGAAGAATAAACACATGTCAATCATTCAAAATAAAAAATATGCTTTGAATGCCAAAAAGAATTAAATCCAAAGTCAAAGGTTCATGATACAATATTCATCGTAACCCTATCACAAAAATCGTTAAGCCTAACATGTTAAGCAAAAAAAATAGTTCATCACCTAGAGTTATTGATTTGAATTCGCCTTTATTTTTCTCCTCCTCAAGCAATCAATTATTGAACCCCAATTTATAGTTAATAAGTTGTATTTATCCTCCTCTAGAAAGTCTCCAAAATTCGTCTAAGAAAAGTCCAAAAATAAGTTTCCTTATTGGAATAGAATTCAAAAGGAAAAAAGGACTTGGTTGCGAATGGCTGGGCCCAAGCCAAACCCGTGCGATTGACCAAGCCATAAAAAATGTCCTGATGTGACCTTTAGGGGTTGGGCGTTCACCTGTCAGAAAGAATTGAGCGGTTGCCAGTAGACTTAACTTTCGAAACTATATTTTAGTATTTTTATCATAACTTTCTCTCCCGGTATCGGATTGACATGATTCAAAGTGAGTTAGATAGCTAATTTAAGGGGCTGCAATTTTTCTTGAATCATCAATTTTCCAATTTGAACATTTGCTATGCCAAAAATGGGTCACAATCTGAGGTAGAAGATATAGAGCATAATTTGTACGGCTGAAAATTGATTTATAATTGACTATAATTCACTCCTTTGACTTTCAATTTCATCCAATTGATTCTATGCGATATTCAATTATCATTTTATGGTCCGAATCAACTATTAAACATTACATTTTGGTCCCCGAACTTTCAAGCTAATTGTAAAACCATCATTTATTCCTTCCTTTCTTTTCCAAATGCTTAGAGACGGGTTCAAAACTAAATCAAAAGGAAATAAACCCCAAGTTAAGTAAAAATCAACACTTTGACGATATGAAAAGCTTAATACTATGGTCTGGATAAATACACAAAATGCACTTATCAATGCTCACAATCCTTTATAATGGGGTTTTTTTGGGAGGTTTGTTGAAATTGAAATCATTTATCTATTATGGTTTCATAACTACATCCTCGCTGTAATACTAGATTTTTTTGTTGGGACTTAAGTGTAAGGATTAAAAAGTTGAGGACCAAGTTAAAATTATCTTTCTTGAAGGGCCAAAGCACAAATTATGATCAACTTAAGGTTCATTAGTGATAATATGAATCATTTTTGGATTTAATGAAAATTGGGACTAAATCGTAATATTTGAAAAGTTTAGAGACTAAAATGTAATTTTAGAAAAGTTACATGTTATTAAAACTTGATGTTCTATCTTAAATGGTTAACATTATTGTTGACCCCGTTTTCTGCACCGTAGACATGAATAACATATGTTGAGCACATTCACGTCCTAGTAAGCCAATTCAAACACGTGTAGACAGATTATCGGTCAATTATATTTTGAATTTGAACGTGGGAGAAGCTTTATAACACGAGATAAATATGTTTTGGCACCGGCAATATATATTAGCGAAGTTGCACGACAATGAACGATCGACAAAAGATTAGACTAAAAATTAAGATCACACATCAAACATTAAAACCCAAAGATCAAACAGGAGAATGAATAGCTTGTAGCTGATATCTTAGTATTTTTTGCATTATCCCTAAAATGATATAGAAATGGGATATTTATAGTGTTACATGTGAAATAGTAATCATTGGATAGAGGAAAACATTGTCTCATCTCCTTTACTGAAGCATCACATCCTAAGTATCAATTTTGACTCCACAACATGTAGCGTATTAAATGTCCAAAAAAGAAGGCAGTTACCCTATAACCTATGCTAACAAGACAGACCTTTTTACTTATTACAAAAGTCCAATAAATTATTCTAAAAAGATTTCATAAATTCAAGATCTTCAAATGTGGATTGTCACCAGCTTTAATTGAGTTTCGAATTCTACTTCGTTGAGCCTCTCCACTTCGGTAAAGGGGCTTCGATAGATCCCTTACATGAATCGCTTTGGTACTTCAAATTTAGTGGGCTTTGATAGGTCCTACGCGCTCCACATAGGATACCACATGGCTTCGGCGGAAAGGACTTCGGTGGGTCGGCTTAGCTACGTGGTAGCTTAGGTGGCTAGGGATCGCAACGGTTCGGTTTTGTTCGATTCGGGGTCGGTTAGGCCAAAACCATCATCGCACCACGAATTTTTTTGTCATACCATAACCGCATTATAACCACGTAAATCGGTTCAGCTCGGTTCGGCAATTATCTCGGTTCGGCTCGGTTCGGGCGCGGTTAATAACCACGAAAATAAATTATTTTTTATAGGTCTAACTGTTAACTTCAAAAAAAAAAAAAATAAAAAAAAACAATTTATGAAAAAAAGTCAATGAAAACAAAAATACAATACTAAGTCAATTTAGCAAACAATAGCAGAAATGAAAATACAAGCAATATCCCAATTCTCAAAGGCGAAATCCGAATTCAACAAACAATATTATCAATATAACAATACTAAACAACATCGTCATCCCTTGATCCTTCTGCATCGAACTTGATTCCTACTCAATAACTCAAAAGCTCCAACATCAATTCATACTCAATCTTCATTCTTCCCCACAACTCTTATTAGCATAGGTCAAAGTTGATTNAACAACATCGTCATCCCTTGATCCTTCTGCATCGAACTTGATTCCTACTCAATAACTCAAAAGCTCCAACATCAATTCATACTCAATCTTCATTCTTCTCCACAACTCTTATTAGCATAGGTCAAAGTTGATTCCTATATAATAAATAAGAAATATAAGTACTAATAATACAATCATACTGCCTAATCCGGAATGGTCTTAACTGAAGATTTAAACAAAAAAAAAATGTACCTCTTCATCAACATCATCATCACTAAACCTTGCACAAGTTTCGAAGTATGAAGAAAGAGCAAAATTTTCTACACACAATAGAGAAAAAAATTATCAATAAAAAAGTGCATGAATAACAAATATAATAAAATAATAAATCATATCATGAATATCAGTCCAAAGCCAATCTTGAGCACACATTAAAGCTTCTAAAGTCTTCGGGTGAAGTCTATTTCTATATGGACTCACAAATCTACCACTTGTA
>CAIGRN010000769.1:0-11548 GCA_903798345.1 Fraxinus anomala | reverse complement strand
TAATTGGGTAATTAGTTGAGTGACTGAACACTCTATATGGAAAAGCATGTGACATTAACAAGGGAATGAATGTTAGTACCAAAAATAGGTAATGGGGTCAAACCTTAGAGACCCCTATTTATACCCCCACATTACTTACATTCACAAACAAATTATCTTGTACTTTACATCTCTCTTTCTCTTTACTCATCTTCCACATACACATTTTCATATTACAAAATTTAGCACGCGCGGTGTGCTAAAATAAGTAATGCTACCAAACAAGCAAGAAGAAAAAGCCTATTGGATAGTCAAAGTCGTGTTTGACTTCTCATCTTTTTAAAAGGAGGAATGCGAGCTGTATTTTGTTAAGTGGCCTGCAATACACAGCTATACAAACCGCCTTACAATATTTATAAATAGGCTTGAATGTGTTTCATTCATAGTGTGTTCAATAAGTGTGTGTTGAAGTATTTGAGCACTAAGGATTTGAGAAAGATAGTTATTGAGAGAAAGAGAGAATTTGAGATACTTTGTAACTTCTCTTTAAAATTCATCTTGTAAATTCGCTATTTCTATTTTATAGTAAAGTCGTATTATTTCTTAAGCGAAATCTTTGCGTCTAAGTTTTGCTATCTTTCATTATCCTGGGCAATCATCCCCAACAATTTGTATCAGAGGCTCAGGTCATAGGGAAAAATTGGTGGAGCTTGCGACCCTATCAACTCAAGTTACGTCGACAGTAGCCGAGTTGCAACTATATCAACGATGGCAGAAGACAAAAAAGTCAAGCTCGAAAATTCAATGGTTCGAACTTCGGATTATGGAAGATGCAGATAGAAGATTATCTCTACCAGAAGGATCTTTATCTTTCTCTTGAAGGAGCGTCAAAGAAGTCGGTGGATATAAAAAAGGAAGAGTGGGAGTTACTCGACCGTAAATCCTAAAGTACGATATGGTTGACCTTGCTGCATCTGTTGCTTTGCTTTCAATATCAGAAATGAAAAGACAACCGAAAATTTAATGGTGGCTTTATCACGAATGTATGAGAAGTATATGTGACTCATATAGAGTGGAACAGAAGTTTACTGGATCAAAATAGCCGATGTCGATACTGGTGTATTTTCTTGTACGGGCCCTAAAGTCTTGTATGAGCTTGGGTTGGTATAAATGCTAATGATGTAACCATATTATTCATACGGAATAAAATCTCCGCTTCGCTCTTTGTGAACATAGGCACATCGTCGAACCACGTTAAATACTTATGTTGATTTCTCTATTCTTTTGCACTTAAAATCCAACAGAAGCCCTCTGCAACAAATAAAGTTCAACTTATCAAGAAGCTGTTCAACTCGAAGATGTCTGAGGGAGGAGTTGCATCAACAATTTCAATGCTTACAAGTTAGTTGGAATCGATTGATATCTCATTTGACGACGAGGTCAAAGCATTGGCATTGTTATAAGTCTTCCCTTGAGTTGGAATCCTTTAGTTGTGGCAATGAGCAATTTCACCGATTCGGCAAAGTTCAAACCAAATCGTGTTGTAGATTTGTTTCTTAGTGAAGATACTAGCAGAAAAGATGGTGGAGAATCCTTGGGTTCGGTGTTAGCAACTGACAACTGACACACAAAGGTGGCAACAATAGGCAAACCACAAGTCGGTTGAGAAACGGTCGGTCACAATCTCGACCAAAGTTCAAAGGCAAGTACTGAAATCGTGAAAAATTTGATCACACGAAGCAAGATTGCAGAGCACCACAGAGGCAAGACAACAACCAAGGAGACATACTTTGTTAATGTTTTATATGCTGAAAATTCTGAAGCATTGTTGTTAGCAGTGGATGCTTACGAAGAATCATGGCTAATTGATTCGGGTACGTCATTTCATGCCACTTCGCGCAAGGAGCTACTCCATAACTATGTACCAGGCAATCTTGGCAAGGTGTATCTTGCAAACGAAGAGATTTGTAATAGTTGGAAAAAGAGATGTTCAGAAAAATCAACTTAATGAAACAATCCTAAGAATCAAGGATGTCAAACGTGCTATATTTGCAGAAGAATCTAATTTTTGTAAGTCAACTTATTGACTTTGGTATTGCAACCACAATTGTTGGTGACACTTGAAAAATGACCAGAGGAGGTGTGGTGGTGGCTCGTGGCAAAAAGGAAGGCACTCCCTATGTTACGTTTGGTACTTATGGTTCCATTGCCATTACATCATCAAAAGTCGAGGCGAGAACGTAAAATCATAAACTTGGACATATGAGCGGGAAAGGGATGAAGGTTCTAATGTCACAAAGGAAACTATCAGGTTTGAAGTCTCTAGGATTTCTGTGAAGATTGCATCTTTGGAAAGCAAAAAAAGGTTAGTTTCACAAAAGTTCAAAGAACACACAAGTTAGAACGGTTGGAGTTAGTGCATAGTATGGGGACTATCTCAGGTAGCATCTCTTGGTGGCTCAAAAATAGGCTTGGATGTGTTTCATTCATAGTGTGTTCAATAAGTGTACGCTGAAATATTTGAGCACTAAATTTGAGAAAGATAGAGCTAGTTATTGAGAGAGAGAGAGTTCGAGATACATTGTAACTCCTCTTTGAAATTCATCTTCGAATCCTCTGTTTCCATTTTATAGTAAAGCCACATTATTTCTTAAGTGAAATCTTTGTGTCCAAGTTTTGCTATCTTTCATTATCATAGGCAATCATCCCCAACACGTGCCGCACAAATCAATGAATTTTCATGTTTAGTAGTTTGGTTATTTATTTTTCCTGTCCAGTACCTCTTTTGCTTCTGCAAGTTTGTATGTCATCTTAGTTTTCATATATCATTGTGTTTTAATTTCATTGTTTCTAAGTAAATTAACATGTGTCAATAGGGAGCAAGCTTTATTGGGAGTTCGTTTTATTTCAACTCAAATCGGTATGCAGCATTATTGAATCTATAGGTGCCAAGTTGGTTACCTTCCTTATATTCATAATCTTGTTTAGTTTTACACAATTACTGCTCCTCAAATCATTAAGTGATGATTAATGTTTACGGTCATGATACATATCTGCAGTCCGCAACCGTATGAAGAGTGTTAGGAACATTCAGAAAATAACTAAGGCAATGAAGATGGTTGCAGCCTCAAAGCTTCGAGCAATTCAAACTAGAGCTGAAAACTCCCGTGGGTTATGGCAGCCATTCACTGCTCTTCTCGGTGACTCTCCAAGTCAGTTCATTAATAAATTCTGATTATGTTTCAGTCCTACTGAGGTTTTATTATCTTATGCCCCCTACTTCCACAAGCTCTTAGGGCTTGTTTGATAGACCCTTTTTTTCCATGGAAAATGGAATTCCATTTCCCATTTTTGCCATGTTCGATGCACTTTTTTTTCTCAAAAATTGGTTTTCCACCTTTGCCACTTTTCTTGGTTTTAGTTGAATTGAAATTCCCACCTTTTAGGTGGGATTGAAATTCCTTTTTTTTTTTTGCAATAGAAACAAGTTCTATCCCCAATTGTAAAAAAAAAAATATCTCTTTAATTGATCATTTCCATGTAAAATAAAGCCAAACGAATACAAAATATTTTCCAATTTTTTTTTTTTTTTGGCAATCCAAACAAATTATATCCCCAATTGTAAGAAATTATATCCCTTTAATTGATAATTTTTATGAAAAACAAAGTCAAGTGAACACCAAAAGATAAAAAATTTCAACATTTTCCACCTGAAAAATGATATTAATCAAACACAATTAATTGACAATTCCCAGTAAAACAAATTTTAAGCAATTCAATTCCTTGCAATTCGTTTTCTTTCCACCTAAATTCCATCTTTGAATCAAATGGACCCTTAGCATACTTTACTCTTCTTGTATAATTTTTAATTATTCACTTTCAACACCAAAAATCCATGTATTTTTGTTGTTGTCCCTACTGTAAGCATACCCTGACCACATTAAACATTGTAGTAACTTTTTCTTATGTTTTCTGACACTAGTTTTTAGTTTCCTATTGAAATTCAATTTTCAGCCATTTTACCTTAGGTGTAGTTAAAAAATAAATATTTAGACCTTCGCAAAGATCAAATGTTCTAGCTCTTACGAGGTGACTTCTCTCTGGGACCTGTACTGTATACCTTTTGTTTGCTTTTGTTTTTTACCCTCATAAAGTATAGTGAAAAAATAAATATTTAGACCGTCAACGGTAAAGATCAGATGTTCTACCTCGAGCTGACTTCACTTTGGGACCTGTACTGTTATGCCTTTTGTTTTTGTTTGTTTTTTACCCTTGTATTAGTGAAATATAATGGATTTTGGAGCACATGGAGTTTTTAATGAAATGGAATTATATAAAAAGAGAGAAGAAAAAACTGGGAGAATGTGTTTCATTTACAGAACTTGTTATTCTTTTATGGATATGTGTTTAAGCTAACAGATATCTTCAAATGGCGCATTTTTTCATGTGAAAATTAACGAGGTATATAATAAAATACAAAGACACTCTGCAGGGAAATCTAAGATAATGAATCATTACTGGATAAGGTGGATGCTTAGGGCTATTTTATTTGGTGGCCTTAACCTTCTCATGAAGATCATCGAGATTTAATTGAAATCTTGTTCAGTTGCCTTTGATGCCTTTTGGGTATTCTTTTAGAGGGGGTATAGCTTCTCAAAAGAATGCTGGCTTTTTTGTTACTTCTATGATCTTATTGAATTGGCATAAATGTAACATCATTTTCATCTTCAACAATTACATTTTCTCTTCTCTCTTCTGAGACTTACCTTTCCTTGCGTTCTAATGCATTAGGTGTTGATGTCAAGAAGAATGTTATTGTTACAATTTCTTCAGATAAAGGTCTTTGTGGTGGTATTAATTCTACATCAGTCAAGATAAGCAGGGGTCTTCGTAAGTTAAATTCAGGTACGTTATAAGTTTGCCATTGCACTGAGCTTTTTTGTCATATTTGATCATTGCTTTCATAAATTTTATTTGTTCTCTTCACAGGTCCCAACCAGGAAAGTAAATATGTCATTTTGGGAGAGAAGGCCAAGGCCCAACTTGTGCGAGACTCCAAGAAAGACATTGAGTTAATTATAACTGAGTTGCAGAAGAATCCTCTAAACTATACTCAGGTTGTCTTCTGAACAGATTTGCTTGATGAATACCAAAGACTCCCCCCACCCCAATCCCCGTCCCATTTCCACCCTGATTATATTGTGGAAAATGCTGCTACAATTCTTTTAGAATGCTCAATGTCCTTATCTTTCCGACTTCTAGTAAGAGGCTTAGGCACTGTTTGAGTGCTCTTTCTTTTCCATGAAAGATGGAAATTAAAATCCATTTCCACATTTTTGCATATTTGATTGACTAAATTTTTCATGGAATTGGTTTTTTCCACATTTTCTTAGTTTTTGAGGGAAAGTTTTTCCCGTGGGTTTGGTGGGAAAAGCTTTTTTAGGCAACTTTTTTATTATTATTATTATTATTATTTATTTATTTTTCAATGGAAACAAATTATATCCTCAATTGTAATAAATTATATCCCTTTAATGGACAATTTTCATGGAAAACAAAGTCAAACGAATATTAAAAGATCCAAAATTTCAATATTTTTCAGGTGAAAAATTATACCAATCAAACACAATTAATTGATAATTTCCAGTAAACAAGTTCNAAATTATATCCCTTTAATGGACAATTTTCATGGAAAACAAAGCCAAGCGAACACCAAAAGATCCAAAATTTTAATATTTTTCATGTGAAAAATTATACCAATCAAACACAATTAATTGACAATTCTCAATCAAATAAGTTCTAGGCAATTCAATTCCCTGGAATTCATTTTCTTTCCACCCAACTCTATTCTTACAATCAAACGGACCCTTAATTATTGTTAGGTTGAGTAGTTGGAGAATAGCTGAAGTCAGCCAGACTTGATGTTCGCAAAGCTCATACTTGATTAGCTTACGATGTTTGATCTTGATTAAAATGGAAACCTGAATACGTCATTGAGTATTGCTTTTAGACAAAAGTCATTGGTACATCTTGACATGCTATAGAATTATTTTCCTCAGTCTAATTTACTTGTTTACATGTGTTTTAGAATATGATATTGTTTGGAGGTAAATGAATTTAGGCCATGTTGGACTTTTTTTGCTTATAAGCCGTGGGCCTCACAGTTGTGCTTATTTTGGTCCACACTGTTTGTGAGTCCCAAAGTTTATAATAAATGCCAAACATGCTCTTAGACAATCTGCTATCCTTTGGATCACGAAGGTTGAGTACAAAGAATGATTAGCCAAATGTGGGTATTTGTGCTCATTTTTGTTTGAAACAAGAGATACAGTTGATAAATTTGGTTTGAGGAACGAACCTAAATAAGCATATTGGCCAACCAAAACAAGCTGATTACACTGTTGTATTCATTTGCAGCCCCACTTGTGGCATTGTGCATTCCAATAACAAAATAAGCCTTATTGTTAATAAAATTGAGGCTACATGAATCTTTTTATTAGTGAGTTCTTGTTCATTACTACATGTACTGGAAGTTCCAATACAACTACATTGTTAGCAATCACAGAGACCGTGTTAGTGTTAGTCTTCCACTCACTCACTCACTCACTCACTCTTCTAACCTGTTCGACGAGATCACATCACTCTTATTATCAGGAGTTTCCTTCAAGTCTACAAAATACATAGCCCAACCTAAATTGTCATGCCCTTATAATACCCTTGGTCAGTGTTACATCCACCTGTTGGCATATGTTCTCATTTCTTAGCTTATCCATTCTATTATGTCCACCCATCCATCTTATTCTATTATGTTCATCTTGTGGACATTTTTGTCTTTAAAGAAATCAACACTCACTAGCATTTTTGTCCTCAATTTATATTTATTACATCCTCTTAAATTCCTCCTTGTAAATAATCAAACCTATATAATTAAAGAATAACTCTTTGGGACAACACGATCCTCTAGTGACCCTGCTGGTGTCCTAATTCCTATTATTTTTTTATGATATTTAGCAATATGTATATAATCTTTGTTGACGTCTGCATTCACTTTACTAGATTAGGACCAAATTTCTGGTGGCAATAGGAACTAGAATCTCTGTTTGGTCTCTATTTTAGTGTTCAGTCTGATTGATGGACTAAAAAGGCTTGCTGAAGAAACTTAATTGATAAGCAAACAGCGTATTAAGCTGCAGGAATTTCAACTGTTTATACTATCCTTTTGACAATTTTTTCATGTCCTATTGCTGCCATTGCAGGTTTCTGTGCTTGCAGATGACATCTTAAAGAATGTAGAGTATGATGCATTGAGGATTGTTTTCAACAAGTTCCAATCCGTGGTCTCTTTTCTGCCAACAACAGCAACTGTGTTATCCCCCGAGGTCATTGATAACATCAACTTAATTTACTGAAACAAGCATTTTAGTGACTGCTGTAAATTGTAGATTCTAATTTGCTGCAATACTGATATAGATTGTTGAGAAAGAAGCTGAATCTGGGGGAAAACTTGGGGAATTAGACTCCTACGAAATTGAAGGAGGTGAAACAAAGTCAGAAGTACTGCAGAATCTCACAGAATTCCAGTTTTCCTGTGTATGTTTGAACTTTGTGATTGATTGTTATATATTTTTCGGAAAGATAAAACTTAGGATCTAACTTGCGCTTAATCCCATCTGATATGAAAGCCACAGAGCTTCAGAATCTATCCGACATCCTTTTTTCCTGTGTATGATATACCTTTCTGATTGCATTTTATATATTGATTGGAAAGGTCACCTTAGGAACTAGTACTCGTCATAGCTTTCCATCAAGTTTGAGACCATTTTAATGTTTTCTTCAGGTTATGTTCAATGCCGTCCTAGAAAATGCTTGCAGTGAGCAAGGAGCCAGAATGTCTGCAATGGACAGCTCCAGCAGAAATGCAGGAGAAATGCTTGATCGCCTCACTCTTACTTATAACAGGTACACTTGACCAGTTGATTCGGATGACCAAATCATGTTCATGATGCTTATTTGATTTTTGATCCATCGGGGGATGGGATAGAAATATGATAAACGTTTTTCCTGTGTACTTCTTGTTCTCCAATTTGATTGGTCTTTACTTTTATTTTCTTTCAGAACCCGTCAAGCATCTATCACTACAGAGCTGACAGAGATTATATCTGGAGCATCAGCACTGGAGGGCTGATCCAACAAATCTTGTGCAGCCTCGTATACCCTTGTCCAACAATGATGAAAATAAAGAAAATACTGTGAAAGGTTTTGACAGTTTTTGAGGACGTGGTATTGAGTTTTTTTGTTTATCTTTTTCACAATCTCCCCACCTGGCCTCATTTCTGGAGAATACCTTGTGTGATTTAACATTATCACGTAAGCCTCTTTACCTTTTCGTTTGTTTTCCAAGGAAAATTTTTACTATGCTTTCTTGGCTTCGGTTTTGATAGTGTATCGCACATTTACTAATCTCCAAATTGATGTGCACAATATATCTTGGGTTTATGTGTTGTGTTGTATATGAGGAAGGAAGGAAGCTCCTCTGAATTTACCTTTTTTCTCGATCTACTTATAATGGTCATTAGTTTGACTGAGTCGTATCAGTTCTAGAATTGTAGTTCAATTTAAATTAATTTTGGCAGATCAAAGCACAATGCCACTCTCTTTCTGGCCTCAGTTAAATATGGACCATATAAGCCAATTGAATTGCTGCCATATTTTTATTATGTACTTGCTGTGCAAGTGCATGCGTGCAGCATGCAACAGGTCAAACTCTGAGGGCCTGCTGGGGAGTTTCGGCGTACCGGTTATGAGCTCCTAATTGAGAAAATTCCTTACTACAGCCTTGCTTTGAAGTACGGGCCATGATTGAGGTTCCCTTCCGATTTTTGCTAGTTCTCTTATTGTTTTACAATCTCCAAGCTTAACAATAGTAGTGGACTGTTTTTAAGAAAACACTCATAATTGAGTGACCCAACTTGTTGAGTTAGCATTAACATTGAAATCTTTATCTCAACACGGAAATTGAAGAATTTAGGATGATCCATTCCGAAGTTTGAACACTCCATTCTATTTTCTTTAATTAACCCTGTTGAAGTCTCGATGATATATGACACTCCCTTACGATTGGAATTTAATGCGGACTTGCAAGAACATTTTGTAGAGGAAAAAAAGAAAGCTGTCTATGAGAATGTAGGGTCATTATCAGTGTTCGATGCATAAAAATGTATTCTAATTTTACTGGGCAAGGATCACTACCACATAGATTGGTATTATGCACCCCTGTGGCTATTTTCATGCTCTGTGTACTACACAATTACATTTAGGGGCATTTCGGACATTTCATTGGCATATAAGCGGCCCTTGTTTATCTAACCAAAAATAGAAGTTCTTTCCGAATAGTAAAGGGCATTGTTGACATTCACGAGAAGGCGCCACTTCAGGAATCTACCCTATCCATTATCATTTGCAATGATAGGGTCCCCATATTGCCTTCAATAAAATTTTACCAGAAAAAACCGGGGGGGGCGGGGGGGGGCGGGGGGGTTTGACAATGATGCACGAATTATAGGGCACTCTTGAAGTAATGTGTATTCAATAATATACGTCATCCATTTCGACGTGTCAAACAAATTAACGAACTTCTATCAACGTTAATATCTAATTGTATTTTGGATGGAGTTGTTACATTTCCACAAGTTGAGATTCTTGAACTTGTTCTTCTTTCAAAAAACCTTTGAAACCTTGACATATTATCTCTTCGCAAAGGGGAAAACATCAAAATGTAATGTATACAAGTGTCAAAAATGTGTTACCATCTTCCTACTAGTTAAAAGAAAATATTGTGTTGAGATGTAAAAAATTATAATAATGGAATCGCTAATAAAATAATAAGAGACTTCACATAGAGGTTGACATAAGTGCCAAATGACGCCCTCCATTGACGATTATGTTAAATATTATGTAAAATGCTATGTACCGATAGCATAATTCAAATAATAAATCTAAATCTGCGTCCCCACTTGCTTAGAGAATCAACAAACAACAATATCAGGTACGCCATCATGTGTCCTAAAGAGATTTCCACAACATGATTGGTTAGGTATAACTTCCTAGTTTGAGACTCAACAACCATTCGTTTTCATTTAACTAAAGAAAATGAAATGAAATCAGCATTTAATAGGGAACATCACACTTTAATAAACACTAATAAGAGTTGAACGTGCATTATAAATTATCTTGAAATATTTTATAAGTGATGTAAAAGTAATATTTAATATCAATTTGTTGGGACTTGGGAGGATTTGATGAGTCTTAATCGAATTAAAGAAAATAAAATTTAGGATCAAAATTTAAAAGAAGAAAATTGTACACTCAAAACTTAAATTCTATAATTCATATTTTTTTGTGATGATAAAATACTATAAATGAACAATATTTTTATACTACATAAGTACATAATAATTAATTGCTAATATATGAATTTAAACACACATTAATTAAAATTCCAAAATACATGAATAGAAATACATTCATCTATAATAACTTTAAATTCATGTAAACTAAGATTCATCAAATCAAGATTCATTGAGTCTATATTAATGTGAATGTTAATTAATTGAGAATTAATAACACGAAATTCATACATGACAAGATTTTGTAATATTTATTACATATTAAAAAAAGAAAAGTAATATATTATTGAAATAATTGAATTGTAGTAAGGTTATAATCGTTCAAAAAGATACTCACTTGATGTAATATTTAATATATTATAGACAAGAAGTTTTCCTTAAATATTATCAAACGATATTAGTTATAAAATATTTTCCCAATTAGTCCACAAAAAGTTGGCCAAGTCAAAAGCGAGACATAAATATTAAGAAAGTGTTTGGTGGGGATTAAAATTAGATTGTGATAGAAATTTTTTAAATGTGTGGTTGAAAAACTGTGAGACCCATGAAAAATATGGTTAATATTGATTGTTTGATTTTGACTTAGATTAAAATCTGTACCAAACAGAGCCTAAATCCTATAAGTACTTTTAATAAATTATAAGAATCATCAAAAATGAAAATCCATATAAATTACTCTTCCCCAATCTAGTCATTATAAAAAATAAAAAATAAAAAATAAAAAAGCATTTCCTTACAAAATTCATTTAAAAAAAATAAAAATGGGACTCAAATATGAACAAAGGGTATTTGCGCTTGTTTATAATTTATATATAATCGATCAAACTATTTTTAATTAGTGCATTTATGAAATTCACAAGTATTACTCATTTTTCATTATTTCTATTTATTTTAATTTAAACATATTATAAACAATTTTTAAACATGCTTTAAGTCAAAGGAGAAAAGTAATTGCAATTTTTGGTTTGTTAATTTCTAAAACAAAATTAGGCCAAAGCTAAAAGAGCAAAAAAATAAAAATCTCGAGTAGATAATGAGGAAAGGGTACATTAATAAATTTGAGACTTCCAAAGAAAAATCCCAATTCCAAATGAGCCTTATGCTATAATCTACATCGTTTCTTCTTCGAATCTTTGGCCCTATATCTTTGCCTCACTCGATTT
>CAIGRN010000767.1:0-20768 GCA_903798345.1 Fraxinus anomala | reverse complement strand
TCAAAAGAAAACACAATAACAGAGACCACAATACTATGTTTCAAAGATTCCTCCTTCAAAATCCTCCAGGTACATATCCGTACTTGATTTATCTCAGATTCCCAAAGCCTCGTAGTAACATTTGGACAAAGATTAATCTCAACGGGGTTATTATGTACGGTAAATCAAGGGAAAAATCAAGAATCCTTAATTTCTGAAAAGTGAACTTTACAAAAATTAAAGATATCACCCAAGGAGTTTGTATAAACTCGTTTTCTTTCAATTTTGCTTTACATCAGTTCAAAAAATTTCCCAACTATGACATATCAACCATTTTCTCCAAAATCAAGGTATCTTGCTCCTCACTAATGACCCTGATATTACTGTAGGGTTAGGTTCACATGATATTAGAGTTGAGAAACGAAATAAACGATCTTACAGAAAAGTAAAATGTGCAGAAATCAAAGATTACACGTAGGTGATTTCTTTCGACCTAAACTTCGAAAGTTCGACGACCACATCCAATGCCTACATTCCCTGTTGATCATCTAATATATTAGATTATGCTCCGTTGCACTAAATAGCCCAAAATGGCAACATATGTTAGAAATGTTTAACCAATGTACAGAGATAGTACATAGAACACTTATCTCTCAAGAATAATAAGAGATTAACGAAGAATCACCAAGAAACATAAAAAAAAACCCTTTGAAACCAGCAACTAAAAAAGAACCCACTCATTCTCTCAAATATTCACTCAAAATATTACACATCAGAGGATAAGTATTACAGATCTAAAATCTGAAATCAGATCTTCAAAAGATGAAAGATCGAAGAATAAAACCTTACCAAACGAGAGAGGTTTTCTCTCTTTTCAAAACCAGTAGTTAGAAGTAGAACCAGAAACAACCCTCACCATGTGCCAAGTGAAACAACACACCCAAGATAAATCATATAACCTTTCAGAATCATCAATCAACAGCAAGATAGAGCCACGTGTCTCAATCCAATTAAAAAAGCTTTAATTAATAAAGTCTCATTTCACAATTGCGTTTATAGCACAAATTCCGGAAACACACATAGTTCAGTCCAGGATTCGAATCCAACATCTACCAGGTTGTTTTTTTCTCTTTCTTTTGTTACACGCGGTTGATTTTTGATGGTTTTATTTAATTAATGTAGCATTGATTTTTGTAATTACTGCCCTTAATCCTGAGTTACATTGTTTTGTTACTGTATTAATTATTAAATTATTCTTGAATTCTTATACTTATTTTCAATTACACATTTACACAATAAAATATTTTGCACGTAAATTTCAAACTTTTCTTTACTTTTTAACTATATATTCTTATACTTATTTTCAATTACACATTCTTGAATTCTTATACTTATTTTCAATTACACATTTACACAATAAAATATTTTGCACGTAAATTTCAAACTTTTCTTTACTTTTTAACTATATATTCTTCAAAAAATAACTATTTAAAATATCATTTTTTTTCCTCAATAATGACTATCAAATGGGGGCTTAATGTTATGTTATTTTAAGATAACATTGTTAGAGCATTTCCAATATATTGTTAGAGAGTCAAAGTTTAAAACACTTTGTATGAATTTGGCTTTACTTTATAATAATTGTATGTAAACTGTTATAATTTTGATTTTTTTTAATCCTTCACTTATTTAAATCATATTTGAATTATTTCCCTGTGGAGGAAAGTTTAAAAATCTATATAATTACATGTTACTTAATATTTAAAATTAATTATCGCCCGACAATTCAATGAAATTAATTTTAAATATCTAACGAACTACCAAAGACATAATTAAAATATCGCATTATAGTAAATTCAGGCACTGATCACACGACATGGTGAACCCCTAAGGAATCATCAATGGGCCGCATTTCACGGATAAAAGTCCATCTCAAGTTTTAGGTATGATTTATTAAACATAAATAAGAAACCTAATTATAAAATAAAAAACAAAAAACAAAGCTTAAAAGCAACTAAAACTTCCCTTTTTGTTAGGGACCTCAAGTACAATTAAAATGTGAAAGGAATGTAATCACTCTTTATCTTATTATAAAAGAATGTTGAATACTTTAACGAATAAGTACTTACAAATTTAAATGGTCCAAAGAGGACCTTACTGAGCACAAGAAGATATATTCCAAAAATGCATCCAATTTTACATGGGAAATCATTCAGGGGTAAACAACACAATATCAATATAATTCACGGTGAACATTTAAATTCAACAGAATACACAAGACTTTATAAACAAAAGGATGAAGTATTTAATGATTCAAATTGAACAAGTATTAAAATCTTCTACAAGTTCTTGACCCCGATCAAGATGTCGTCGTACCTGCACAAAACAAAAATGAAGGTCATCTAAACTACGGCTACTCATCTTGTTCGTCATATACTGCAAATTATTTAACATTTCATTATTGCATGATATAAAGAATTCTTTACAAAAACCACTAATCTATACATTTTGCTGAATTCATCTACATCCACACTCACCATTGTTCACTTCATCCTTAGCTTCATCACCAGATGTCCAAACAATATCTTTCAATCCAGTCGAGAGGTTCTTGTAGAACTGCATGTAAAGAACAGACGACATGAGCTAACAATATTTTTCTTTTCAGGGTCTCTGTCAATCATTGGACTTTTCCTTTACATATTTCAGTAGACGGATTCATGTCCATAACCCAACACACTATATTATGGGCAACTTCTATAACAAATTCGTGAAATTCATTTTCGCTCATCCCAACATTAACTTATATCTCCAAGTACATGATTTATCTTCTAAAAGGTCCTATAGCTGTAAAACATAATTCCCAAACAGTGATATCACTTATCAGTAAGTTTGCCCTGCAGTAAAGTTCAATGCAATACCTTGTGAAATTCCAAGGTATCTCCTCCGGCCTTACTGAGCTCGACCATATGAAGTGAAGGAGCCATCTCTAGGATCTGCAATAAGAATTTAATTGAAAACCCATTCAAAACCTTATTATAAACAATCTAGAGAATACGAGGCTCTTGGTGATCTCAAAATGAAGGAGGGTCGGGCTTGCCAAAAAGAGCTCCTTAGACATCATACCTCTGTTGCAATTGATAGATGGCCTTTACGTCCCAACTTTTCCCCTTGAAGTTTCAACTGAAAAAGATGACCAAGAATATAATTTAGAAGTGGTGAACTTGAATATAATCTAATAATTACACGAGCCATTGTCTATACTAAGAACTAAGTAATGCTCTCTCAAAATAGAAAGGATGTATTTCTACAAATAACGTTTTAAGGTTCGAATGAGAGAGAATCTTGGGTGATGGTAAAGGAAAGTTTATATATTACCTTATAATTATTTTTCTTCACGTCAAACCCCAAAGGCAACACTGTTTGTTCAATTTTTGAGATAATCTCATTTGCAGGAAATTTGGATGTGAATCTCGTTTCTCGCTTAACAAGCCCCTATAGTCAAAGAAATGGAAGACATCTTACTGAGATTGTCAAGATTAAAAGATTTTAAAACTCTTCTGCGAAGTCAGATTTTAAGTTGAAACCTACCATTTGCTTTTCAAAGAGAGAACTCAGATTGAGACCCTGAGATTTAGAGATAAGTTCAAAGGCATTCATGGTCACTGGCGTGGCCGCAGGCCTTTCCTCCCTCCTCTCCACAACAAGGCTTGGACAGTCCTAGACGCAACTAAAAATAGTCAATTTACATGCAAGTACTAATTTAAAAATAAAAATCAAACATTGATCCTGAAGAACTTTTGAATGTAGATAAGGGGGCACAAGAATACTAACGGTAGATTCATTAAAGATGGCATTCACATCATCAAGAGTAACATCCTCTTGTTCAAAAATAGGTGCCTGATATCCTTTCTTGAACCACTCATTCTCGAGAACCTTGGAAATTGTGATGCGCTGTTTCACATGACAAAATCAAGAAGGGCTTCACAAGTTAGAGTCTCCACGTGAATAAGACCATCAATTTTAGTGTAGGTGCTGTATGACATTACCCTTTTTCATCAAGAGAATCAAAAAGTTAAATTCCCTTCTTTTATCATTGCAATCATGGAAGTCGTGGGTTTGGGGGGGGTTGGGGGGGGGGGGGGGGGGGGGCGCACATAAATGATAAGCAGCACAAAAGAAAAATGAGCATACTGTTGATGGGTTGGGATCCAGAATACTTTTGATCAATTTCTTCGCACCAGAGGAAAACCATGGAGCGCATGAAAACTCAGCTTTATTTATCTGCCATGAAGAAATCAAAATTGGGGGTTCAGCTATAACAAGACACTGTATCAATCACATTCAAAGAGAAATCCCACAGCTGTCACGCTTTAATATAGATCTTTTTTCTGTTTACAGCAAAAAGACAGTTTCTTAATGAAGAACATAGTGCACATTTATCGAAGTAAAAGCTTAATGANCGACTCTTCAAAAGGCAAATAACCAGCCATAAGGACAAATAGGATAACACCACATGACCAGAGATCTGCCTTAGCTCCATCATAACCCTTATTGTTGATCACCTAAATGATTAGAGGACCAAAAGAATGAGAATGAGAAAGAGAAAAGTCATTCATAAATTAGAAATCGTAAGGAGTTTCTCCTAAAAAGCTAATTGCATACCTCCGGAGCGACATAATTTGGCGTTCCGCATGACGTGTGAAGTAACCCATCTTCCTAGACAACCAAATAAAGAAATTCATATCCAATTAGCTCAAACGTCTTGTTTTGGTACCTAAACTAATCCTAAATTATGGTTAAGAAACTTTTCTATTATCATACTAACCCGGACTTGCTGAGGTAGAGCACTCAATCCGAAATCTAAAACTTTAAGAATCCCATTGGCATCCAGTAATAAATTCTCTGGCTAAAAAATCACGAAAATTCGAATTATAAACATATTCGTTCATATACCAAAAATATCCTTGCTGGAGAAATTACAAAAGTAACTAATGACAGTAACATTATCACCTTAAGGTCCCTATGGTAAACGCCTCTGCTATGGCAGTAATCTACAGCATTAATTAGCTGCTGAAAATATTTTCTTGCTTCATCTTCCTTCAGCCTCCCTCTACTAGCCTGGCCACAAGAAAACAAAACATGTTCGAATTTCTTTGAAAGTGCTTGCTATCTAATTGTATCATCATCCAATTGCAAGAACAAAGTACACGTGGACTCACAATTTTGTCAAAGAGTTCACCTCCCGTCACGAATTCCATAACAATATATATCTTCGTTTTGCTAGCCATAACCTACAACACAGAATCTTCAATTGCTCAAGGAGACATTAAAGCTGGCAGTTGTTATATCCAGTGCATATGAAAATCAAAACTCTCCACTCTCCACAAATAACAGTATGTATCTTAAAGTTCTGTTGAAATATCTTATAAAGTAGGTAAATACCAACCTCGTACATGCGGATGACATTCGGGTGCCTGATTAATTTCATGGTTGAGATTTCACGTTTAATCTACAATAAAAAGGGCAAAAAAAAAAAAAAGAAAAAAAAAAGATAAATCAGAAGTGTCATAGTGGTGCCGAAGCAAGAAAAAGTAAAGAACACCTGCTAGTCGATGTGATAAACTCTAAATACCAGTTCCAATCATCACATTAGCTAATCAGATCAAAATCAAATACCCAAAACAAAATATTTTACCTGGCTGATCATCTTGTGTTTGAGAACCTTTTCTTTATCAAGAATCTTGATGGCCACATCCTCACCTGTTGTTACGTTTCTCGCAAACTTCACCTTTGCAAATGTTCCTTCCCCAAGCGTTCTCCCCAGTTCATACCGCCCCACTCTCGTCCTCCCACTTCCACCCCCTCGCGAAGCCATAACCCCGTCTCGCTGTATGTCTGTGTATATGTATCAATTCTATCAAACGCTTTCCTCTTTTTATCCGTCCCTATCTATCTACAAGAAATTTCCAATACATATCCCTTCCATTTTCTTCTTGCCTTTTTCCCTGTGTCCCTTCCTCTCTTTACGCTAAAAACTCTCCCCTTTTAGGTTTTCTTGTTTGAGAAGATTCTATTCTAAAGCCTCTTCTTCTTGCAAGGCTGCCACACCTGGGATTTCGACACCTTCATCTTTCCTGTTTGTTTTGTTCGTATAAAGGAGAAGTCACGGAATTCAGATCAGAAATTTTCAAGAATTGGGATGAAAGAAACTGATACACAGGACATCAATAATGGTTTAAGAAAATGAACGGAATTCTGGGCTTTAAATGGAAATTATGCAGAATATGGGATTTTTCTAAATTGTCTTTACGTATTCTTTCTGGAATTGTGGGGTCGGATTTTCATGCGAGGAAACTTCAAGATGGGCGAAATTAATGAAATTTCAAGCAGTAAAATTTTGATCAGTGCTCTATTCATTAAGGTGAGATTATGGAGGAATGGGTATGATTCAGTGGCCCCACAAAAGTCAAATTTTACGATTTTTACACGATTTGGTCGGATTTGGCAGTTGCCTCGTTAGTTAGGCAGGTACGGACCGAATGTTCAAGAAAGGAAAACTTGAAAAGTAACCTGATAAAATCAAAATTGTATTTTTTTTGGTAAATTCCCCCACAGATCCAAATCTTTCTTAGGCATTTCAGTCATGTCCCCAACTTTTCATTTGTGACACTTATATCTCCAACTTTTTAATATTGTGTATGGAATACCCGCCTGATAGAGAATAGATATTAAATCGTTAAATGTCCATGCGACAAGAATAACGTCCAGTCATGTCTTCAACTTTTCATTTGTGACACTTAAGTCTCCAACTTTTTATTATTGTGTATTGTATTCCGGCATGATAAAAAATATTTATTTAATCGTTAAATGTCCATGTGACATGAATCAAGTCTTACTGAATATGTAAAATTACCTAAAAAAGATATCATTTACCCAATGGTAATTATATACATATCATAGTTTTTGTTTGATACATTATATTATATTTTAATTAATTAAATTTATCAATATTTGCTAATTTTCACGATGTAATTTTCTTAATATTTATTTAATAAAAGTACATCATATTCTGCCACTCTCTCCATATGTCATTATCTCTTTGTTAAGTAATAAAAATAATTAGTAATATTTTTTTCTTGAATTTTGATTTGATATGTAGTTAAAAACTGTTAATTAAAATGAGAAAAAAAAAGAAAAAAAGAGAGATTTGTTTTTCAATTTACTCTTTCGGAATTGCACTTGAATTTTCAAACCTTTGAATGTTGTGATAATAAAGTCCTAAACTTTTGATTTCTAACACTTGAGATTCCAAATCTTTTTCTAAACGGAAATCGTCAGTTTAACCATTAAAAGGTTAAGTTTTGAGTGAAATGACAATTTTAGCCTTACATTTATTCAAAACAATGAATAAAGAAACTTCCCTTTGATTTTTCCCCGTTGAAAGTGGCAAAAACCAGGGAAAATCCCCGTGACATTTTTCCTAAGCCATTCATCAATGTTTTCACGATATGGACACCCTTCTTGACAATAGAAAAGCCCTAAATACAACTTTAGCTGGAATCTTAGAGCCTTTTATAAGACTTGGAATATATTACACAAGATTAAAGAAATTTTTAATCTTCATTACCCACTTGACAAGATACTTGAATAGAACCACTATTTTAGAAATCAGATCGGGGCTTGACCAGAAAAAGGGAAATGGTCAAGCGTTTATGGGTCAAACCAGATTCAAATTGAGGTTAAATCGAATAGCTACAAAAGATAAATAAATATATTTTCAAACAGTAAACAATAATAGATGATAGTATAATATTGTTAATTGAAATATATATAAAACTGGATTGTCTACCGTCGCCAAGGTACTTGGATTCGGCAAGAATCTCAATTTTTGGTAGTACGAAAGGGGAATTGGCCTAAAACTTAAGCCGAATCCTAATTGTTGGGGGTGGGGCTCGACATCTGAACCGTACGCAGGACGAGTTTCTAAAGACGTGTTAGTAAGTGTGCTTTTCATTGGTTTATACTTTATCCCACATCGAATTCACATGAGAAACCACTAGGAATTCATTCTATAAATAGGTGTACCAATTAATGGATGAATAACTTTCTAGGCCTTGTACTTTACTTTAGTGGGTTGAGAGTTTGAAATAGTTTCTAAAATTTGAATGCGGGTCTTCCGGTTCGTGCATAAAATTAACCAAAATTTTGACTTTTTTTCGATTTCAAATTAAGTAGGTTTTAAGATAAATCGAATCAGATTTCAGATCGGATCCCGAGTTTTCCGGTTGAACCAACCAGTTCAGTTCAATTTTAATAACATTGAATAGAACCCAATGCAAACATAGAAACGCATGTATATATGTGTATCTATATCATATGTATAGTATTTGTAAACAAAAGCTCCATTGTTTTCTTGAAAGTCGTGCTAAATCAATTTTAAATCCATTCGATTTATTGGAAAGAAAAATGCTTTCTTGTTGATTCATTTACCACCTTGGATGACATATGTATTAGTGACAATGAATGATTGATGGAAAACTATTTATTTATTTTTAAATTGGCAAATGACAAACTGCTATTTGTCATTATGTCAACCAATATGGTAAGATTTTCTAGCACTATAGCAAGGTTGTATTGGAAATTTGTGCATATTATTCACAAGTAGAATGAATTGTTTAAAACCAAAAACTTGACTAAATTAGAATGTTCATAATTCGATTGGATAGAGAATGTGAATTTCTAAGCATCCATATGTATTTGGACGTGTCCCGCCATGGGACATTCTAGGCATTTGTCTAAGCATTTCGATGCATTGTCATATCTTACTCTTGTTGAATAATTCTAGAACTTAAACTTTATGAAATTTCACATATTGTCAATATTTCTATGTTAAATCGTCAAGAGAATTAATTAACGAGGAACATACTTTAATCCATGATTTTAAATCTTGAATCTTGAAGATCAACTTTTAGTCCCTTTAATCTTAACTTTTTGTTCTTTAATCTTGATTGCGTCAATCATTCTTCTTTATTCTTGATTGTAGGTTCTTGATCTTTCTCTTCAAAATGCTTTCTCTTGATTATTCTTATGTAGATGGAATGACAAAAATAATGAAATTTAAATATACATTGGGGGATCATAACTCTATTTATTTATGAGAAAATCTCATATCTAGATTAGATTACTTTAAATGGGCTTAACTTTTAAAATAATTTGTATACACAATTAATTACATATGTATGTCCACATAACAAATTAGTTTTCCCAACAATCAACCACTTGGACCATATATGTTACCTTATAAATGTTCATTACCTTATGAGCTAAAAACTTTTGCTATCATAACAAAAAAAAATCTCTGAACAATTTCGTTCATTAATTAAGTCAATATAGAATCAAAACAATTTTCATTACAAATATCATAACTAAATTTATCAATGGTCCCGTATATCAATGCAATAAAATGACATACTCAAGTACGGATATGTAGCATGAAAATTATATATAATGTGATTTAAACATGCATATTTTCAATTGTTTCTACCTTATTCTTTAATGAGATCAAACTAGAACTTTAATAAGAGTGAAATAACTAAATACGTTATTTCTTAATAAATTTGAATATCGACAAACAAAATTATGCGTCTAAAGAGACAACATCCAAAATTACAAACTCTCACGAAATAGCATATCATCAAAATATACAACACCCATATGAGTAGTGTGCTCATGAAAGATCTTGGATAATAGCCTTTTAATAAAGGGATCTACTATTATGGAGTTTGTTCCAATATGTTCCATAGTAACCTATGCACTTTGAACTCTTTCAATAACAATTAAGAGTTTGATGTCTACATATTTAGATCTTGTTGAACTCCTATTGTTATTTACATACAACATCACTGATTTATTGTTACAAAAAATTAAGTGGTCTTTTAATTATATCCAGAATTCGTAGCCTAGTGACAAAATTTTGCTGTCATATTCCTTGATTGAATGCCTCATAACATGCTACAAGTTTCGGTGCCATGGTTGAAGAAGCTATGAATGTTTGTTTAGCACTCTTCCAAGATATAGTTCTTCTAGCTAGCGAGAAGACATAGCTCGGTGAAATCTACTACTATTTTAGCATCCAGGAAAATCAAAATCAGAATAACCAATGATCTCCAATTGGTCTGATTTTAAGTATGTGAGCTTTAATCCTTTGTTCTATGTAGATACCGCATAACCCACTAGCTGCCTTCCAATGATCTATCTCAAAGTTACTTAAATAACTACTTAGGATTCCAACAATGAATACTATATCCAGACATGTGCATACATGAAACTCCCAACTGCTAAAGTATAGGGAATTTTCTACATTTCGTTTTCTTCAAGGTTATTCTTAGGGCATTTATTGAGACAAAACTTGCCCCCTAGCAACAGAGATATCTCCTGGTTTGCAATTTTACATTCCAAATCTCTTAAGTACCTTATCAATATAACTCTTTTGTGATAATTTAAGAATACCTCGAGATCGTTTCCGGTGTATCTGAATCCCTAATACAAATATAGGCGTCACCAAGATCTTTCATTTCAAAATTCTTTGATAGAAATTTCTTAGTTTCATATAATAAGCTTATATCATTGTAAGCAAGTAGTATGTCATCGACATATAATACTAAGAAAATATATTTACTCTTATTGAACTTGTTATAGACACAATAATCAGCTGTATTTATCTTAAAATCATAGATAGATTTCTTTAATTTGCAAACCATCTTATTTAGGTCTCCTAACACAAAGTTATCTGATTGCACCATATAAATCGTCTCTTCAATGTTATCATTAATAAAAGTCATCTTTATATCCATTTGACGTAGCTTAAGATCAAAATGTGCCACAAGTACTATAATAATCCTAAAAGAGCTTTTCATTGAAACCGAAGAGAAAATATCTTTGTAGCCAATGCCTTCCCTTTAAGTAAAGCTCTTTGCAACAAGACGAGCCTTTTATGTTTTCACATTACCCTTCGAATCTCTCTTGGTTTTAAATATCCATTTGTAACCAATGAGTTTTGTATCTTCAAGCAATGGGACAAGTTCTCAAACGCTAATGTCTTTCGTAGACTTATTTCTTTAATCATGACATCAATCCAATTTTGAGAATTATACATTTGAAATTGCTTGATGAAAGTTGATTGGATCTTCTTCCATCCATCCAATGCTATCCTCATATTCTTGAGGAAATATTATAAAAAAGTCATCTGAAGTTGCATTTTTCTTTTCTCTAGTAGATCTCCTTAATAACATTTGTTGTTGATGTTGTTGAGTTTGTTCTTCTGGAATAATTTCTTGATTGTGTATAGGGAGTTACAGAATATTGTCTTGATATGAAATTGATTTTTGAACAAAATCTAGAGCACGGATTTGTCCTTGGTACTGATCATTGTCAATTGTATCAGAAGAGATATTTATATATTCTTCCTCAAAGACAAAATCTCTAATCTTATCTCTCCTAATAAACTCTACATCCTCAAAAAATCAAGCATTTTTTGTTTCGAAAATTGACCTTGTAGTGTGATTATAAAATTTGTAACCCTTGACCTCTCAGAGTATCCAAAGAAATGACAATTGACAGTTTTAGAGTCCATTTTCTTTTCATATACCTATAATGCCTTGCCTGAGCTGGATAACCCCAAATCTTCAAATGCTTCAAACTAGGTTTCTTGCCTATCTAAAGCTCATAAGGGTTTTAACAGTTATTTTACTTGGAACTCTATTGAGAATATAAGATACATTTTTAATGGTTTTCCCAGAGAGATTATGGCAATGTGGAATGACGAATCACACTCTTTACCATGTCCTTAAGTGTCATATTTCTTAGTTTAGCAACATCATTCATGTATGGAGAATCGGCATAGTGTACTGTGAGACGATCACACATTCCTTTAAGAATTTAGCAAAAATTCTTGGACTTTGTTCTCTTGATCCATCATATCGTCATAGTATTCATCATCACGATCAGATCTGACATGTTTTATTCTTTTACTAAATTGATTTTCAGCCTTGTAAGTGTTGAACATGTCTAATAATTGAGATTTCTCATGAATTAGATATATGTAGTAATAATGAGAAAAATCATCTATAAATATAATAAATGACTTTGACCATTTCAAGAAGCCGAATTAAGCGTATATATTATTATATCAAGATAAAGAACCAGTACTCACAAGGTTTGAATAAAAAAAAAAACTAAATTTATTATTTTCAAATGAACTAGAAAATCAAATTTGTCCAATACATAAACAGAAATCAAATTCCGTCTAAAAGATGCTAACACAAAAGCCTCTTTTAAATCCAAATAAAAACTAGTCTTTAATAATAATATAAAAGTCCACATAGCCTCAACTTTAACCGATTTGCCATTGGACACATAGATAAATATTTCAACATCATTTGACTTTCGATTGTTTAGACAACCCTATATAGACATACTTATGTAAGTAATGGCATTGTAATCAATCCACGAGTATGTTTAGGTACTGAAATTAATTAACATAAAAACAAACAAAAGTGAGAAACATACTTTTCTTCACACAACAAGCGTGGTATTTAGTACAACCCCCTTCAAGTATCATGGAATTCTACAAAAATAACAGCCAGATATTCATTATTTTCATGCTTTTGCTATTTCTTTTGAGCTGAACCGGATGCAGCTTCCTTATTATTTATTTCTTGAACTTATGCTTCGATGTACTAGCCAAGTGAACACTTTCTGCTCTATCTTGCCTCAGCCTTTCTTATTCTTACACACAGTATGAAATGAGTTCATTAAGAGTCAGCTTATCCTTCTGACGATTATAACTGACCTTAAATTAATTGAATTGTGCAAGAAGAGAAACTAAAACTAAATGCATGAACAGATCATCAGATAGCTCAAACTTTAGTACATTTAGTTTTGAAGCAATATGAGATATATCCACGATATGCTCCCGAATATTTCATTTACCCTTGTACTTTATTGGAACTATACTCGTCAGAAGTGTACTATTTTCGACCTTCTCGCTTTTTACAAAGCATTTTTCAATTTCATCAAAAAATTCCTTGACAATGTTTACCTTATCAGACATAGCGTCCGTGAATGATTTTGGAATTTCACGCTTCGTGATCATAGGATTCATGGAACGATCCCACTTATCAAAGTCTCATTTTTCATTAGCGAAACTTTTATCCGTAAGTGCAACGAGTTGTTCAATCTTTAACGTTGGGTCTAAATCCATGCAGCAAAAAACAATTTGAACGTTCTCTTTTCAATCCTTAAAGTTGGTTCCATTGAACACAAGAATTGAGTTGATGTTGGCAAATATTGAAGAAACAGAAGAATTAACTAAATATAGAACAAAACCAAATAAATATTCACATTCCGTATTAAACCATCAATTAATTCAAATAGTGATAGGCTTCATCACAAGAGGCCGAAGACAACATTGATATTCAGACTTTGGACATAAAGACCAACTTGTAAGTGATACTCAAATATTGACTTAAACTATGTCAAATAACAAACCTATTTTTGGATCGATTTATTGTTCACATGAAAAAAAAATTTATAATTGTCACATATTTATTATTCCAGTTGTGCATGTAATTCGGCTAAACATTTACATTTCTTTGAACCGATTAATACCCGTATGAATTACATACACACAATTATCCAAAATATTTAAAATAAATTAATTTAGACAAAAGTGATTATTTTGATAACATGTTGTTTCTACTAATTTATTTTGAAAAATTAGTAATCTGAAGAAACTTTAGTACCAAAATTTGAAATTTAATTGTAAATTCCTTATCTTTTATTTTTAATTTTCTTTTGTTTTTAACGAAAAAAAAAAAAGAAGATTGGCGCTGCAATGTCAGAGCTCTACTTCCGGCAACAACAAGGTGTTGAGGCACCCTAGGTTGGGCTATGCGACGCTTAGGCAAGGCCTGGGCGCTGGAAAACTAGCGCTCGGGCACTGCCTCAATTCTTAGAGACATATGCCGCAACGCCCAAATGAGGCACTGTAGCGCTGCGACAATCCTGATTTTTCGAAACAAATTCCCAAAATTCTAAAATTTTGAAATTTAGGGTTTGAAATTCATATCCCAAAATCTAGAAATCCAAAGTATGATTTCAACCCTAAAATTCTTCATTTAATTTTAATGGTTTAACATCGATTAACTCTTATACCACTTGTTGAATATTTATAAAACTTAAACTTTATGAAACTTCACATATTGCTAAGATCTCCATGTGAAATCGTCAAGAGAATTAATTAATGCAGAACATACCTTGATCCATGATTTTGAATCTTGAAGATCAACTTGCAATCCCTTTAATCTTGACTTCTTGCTCTTTAATCTTGATTCTTAATTATTGATTCTGGGTTTTTTATTTTCCTCTTCAATATGCTTTTTCTTGATTATTCTTGTGTTGATATGATGATACAAAGAATGAGAATTAAATATGAATTGAAAATCATAACTCTATTTATTTATTTCCATAAGTATTTGGGTTTACAACGAAATACAATTCTAATAGATTCGGTCTCTATACATATTTAGGTCCACACTTTATTTATATGTTGAAAGTATAATAACTTTAAATCTTTATTAGATCACTTTAAATATGCCTAACTTTAAGACATATGTAGCTCATATGATAAGTTATTTTTTCCAATATATCTTATAAAAATCACTTCGTCCATCTCACTGATTTCAAGATTAAAATTTTGATACGGTATACAAAGAGTAATCAATTTAGTCTAAATGTTTTCAGTTTCAGTAATCCTAACTGGAGATTGTCAGCAAATTTCATCTTTCTAAATTAATAAAGTGGGTTAGGACGTATTGGATGAGATGAAATAAACTTTATTGGATAATATTAAAAAAAAAAAAGGTTGAAATTTATTTGCATCACAGTGTTCTTTCTTGTAGAATACTATTATCTATTCCGTTGACTTAGTGATGAATAATTTAAGGAGTGCTATGCACCTTAGAAAAGCCACGTGATTCCTTCATTTATTAATTCAAAATCGAACATGCTCCATACATTATGCAAAATGGTCAATGTCTCACCGGTGTCTTTTACTTATATGTGAGCAAAAAACCCGAAAAAACGATGAAATAGACCAAATCAAATCGATTCGAGTCGGTTTGTATTAGTTTGAACCAAAAAATTGGTTTGATTTGGTTAATTTTAACCATGAAAAAAGTCGGATTAGATTGGTTACGATTTAAGCAACCAATCCATCAATCAATCGTCCCAACCCATTAATACATTTTTTTTATTTTAAAATTTATATTTTATAACAAATAATAATAATAATAATAATAATAATAATAATAATAATAATAATAATAATAATAACAACAACACATATATAAATCTTTCTCAAATAATTTGTTTACCATCTATGCTTACTCTATCAAAACTCCAAATTCCAAAAGAAAATAAAAGTGGAGAAAAAAATTGATTGTTGTAAACTTCAAATTCAGTTTGTAGCCTTGCTTTTCATTTTGATGTAATTATTTTTGATAACTAAGATATATAGGATGATTTTAGGAAAATCTACAATTTACCATTTATATTATATACATTATTAATACGCACACTAAAATTTTTGTGTCCCCAACGAAAATTTTAAAATTTAGGTATCCTCAATAACTTATAATTTATAGGGATAAATTTATAAGAATTTCATTAATAGAGGGATTTTAAAAGATTTGGATGAATTTCAAGTTTAAAAATATATATACACACTCTTTTTAAAAGTTTACTATTTTTATGAGATTCGTGTGAATTTATTAGAAATCAATTTAAATTCACGAAATTCACTAGAATTTATAATATTTTAAAATTCATCAAAATCTCAGTTAAGACACTTCCCTTCTAATTTTTCAATAAACATATATCCAATTAATAAGTCAAAAACTTGATTGGGAATGTATTATTTTATTTATGTCATTATTGATTTTTGTTTACTATAATTGCAACCATATCTTCAGAGTATAATTTGACACAATTTAATGTGCTCCATTGTCAAAGGTTCAACTTTTCCTTTAAATAACTTAATTATTAGTACATGGTATATATAATATTATCTTTACGACGTATACATGCGAATGCTTCCTTTTTCATTAAAGTAGCACATTTTGTTGAATTATACTAATGTCTCTTTAGCATTTAGTAAATCAATATTTATAAACAAACTGATAATACAAGTAATGAATAAAAAAGTATTATTGAGCTTTTACCTATCAAAACACAAATAGGTAGTAGGATTGTAGGGGGTCTACGAGGGAGAGGAGTTGAATGCTAAAAGTATCTTTAAGAGACTATTTATTTATAAAGAGTATCTTATGTATTATAAAGATAATCTTTAAATTTAGAGAGTCATGATTTTTAAACACTTCAACAGTGTTATTTATTTTGACTCTCTATGTGGCCTTTCTCAAGAAACATTTATTGATTAATTTCTTCTCATATTTTATTTAATATAATTTTTTATATGTCAATTATTAATTAATTTAAATATGGTTTGAATCGTTTAAAAAGTAGAGTATTGAAATCTATAATTTATTAAATACAATCATTGTATTTTAAGAATAGAGAGTGCATTTTTGTGCACTTATTCGGTCCATATTACTAACTTGGGTTTATTTTATTTTATTTCAGTTTTGGATCCATTTCTAAGTAATTGGAAAAGAAAGAAGGATCAATTGGCCAATGGATGAAAATTTGGGAACTAATATGCATTTGAGTAAAAGTTGAAGTATTAAAATCGAAGTAATTTAATGTGGAGGACCAAGATGAAAGAAAGAATAAAGAAAATGGCTAAAAGGAAAATTCGAGAAGTTTTTATAACTGTCTAGCCGCCAAGTTATATAGGTCGGGTGCCTGCCTGACCTTTAATCATAATTACAGAGACTACTTAGTATGCCTGGGTGACAAAATAGTGGCGGAAGAAGATGATGAAGTGGTGGTGGTGGTTGTGACTGAGAGGGGTGCGGCTGGTCATTGATAGAGCAGCAGTGGTGACTCATTGGTCATAGTTTCCTTGATGGATCGAGGTCTTGATACCATGTAAAATCTAAAGAAGGAAGTAAGTTTGAGAGAATAATGACCACACTTCTATTGAACTTTTGAGTGATGTATACAAGTGTTTTAACTCTAAGTCAACTGCTGAGTTACAACAATCTATCATACATATAGTTATAATATTTACAAGCTGATAGATGCTATCTAAGATAATATTTAAAAGGTTATAAATGTCATCTAAGACTTGTGTTATCAATTTTTGTACTTCTCTCTTCATCTCTAACAGCTATGTAGCAGAAGAAAAAAGAACTAGTACATCAGTTCACATATCCAAGTAAATTTACAATATGGTCTTCCTCACATAAAAACATTTCTGCCTTGTTTGGTTACAGAATTGGATAGTGCCGAACTGCAATAACAAAGAAAAAGAAACTAAAATCTACTTCACAGTATTGTCTAATACTACATACCAAACACGCACTTCATCAAAGATGTGTAGTGCAGTCACATGTCTGGATCCTCGACCCAAGTTATGCAGACTCCAATATTCAAATAACATAACCAAAATTTGTGGACTAGACAAATGACTGAAACTTTAGTATATTGTGGATAATCACAAACAGTAGGATTTTAATTTCGAAATACAGATAAAGACCTCTGAACGTCACGGAAAAAATGCTTAAAGTTGGCTGTTGTAGAAGATGAAGCTGAACCAGTACAAAATGAGGATGTCGATAGCTTCTTTGGTGACGGACGTAGAGAATCATTTTTATGGGCTTCCTCTTCGTGAATTGTGTCTAAGAGCTTTGTTGGGCGGTGCCTCATGATGCTGACAAACTGTGGTGGTGGTGCTACTTCCTCTTCAGCAATTCGAGCAATTGCCATTTTTTGAGACTATTAATGTGGTAAAAAAGGCTAAAGTGTGTGTGAGGGATTGAGAACAACTAAGAATATGGTCCGATTGAAATTTATAGTGATGCTTGGCCTGATTTCCAGCAACTGGTTTAGATTATAGATTCAAGCTTGGGCTTAAATTGATTGAGTGGTCCTAATCAAATGTATAAATGACTTTCAAGCTGTTTATTGTGAAAATAATGTAAAATTAATTTCATTACTGGGGTCAGATGGACATGGTGCTATTTGTCTGAGTTGAAAATGCATATGGCTTGAATATTTGCTTTTTGTTTGCCCAAAGCTTCCAATTTTGCACTTTACAGAGTTTGGCAGGAAACCTCCTCTCCAAATACCATCTTTCAGTCGACCCGTGAAAAAGTTTGATTGGTTAGGGGAAATAAAATGAATTTTCCTTTGAAAATGCTGGGGTTTGTATCCGCATAAGGTTTCCATGCGATAGTTTTTATTTCAATAATGAACATGTGGTTCTTTAGATGTTCAAGTGGATCCAGCAATCAATATAGTAAAACGATGAAGAAGAAGTCACGAAGTCGATCTCATATTTAGCTGCTATTTGGTTTAGCCAAAAAATTATTTTTTTAGTAGAATTTGGTAAAAGTTAATGAGATATGTGGTTGAAAAGTTGTGGGTATGATGAAATGAGTCGTTAAAATTAAATGTTAACTTTGACTTAAATTTTTATAAGTTAAACCAAACGTGAGCTTATTAAGAATAAGATTTCGAGCTATGCTACTTGTACAGATAGTTTTACGAATGAATGCATGACATTCATTTGTCCGATGAATTGATTTAAATCAATGGACAGATGTCAAACTACTTGTATAGATTATCTGCACAAGCAGAATAATTCTGAGATTTTATTTGTCCTTGTAGCTATATGTATGCCTACATGGTTAGAGGTGGACAATTTATATATTACATAGTTCGATTTGGTTCATTTGCACTTAATTTTTAGAGAAGTAGCTTGTTGGCCCACGAAAGGGCAATCTAAGAATAAAAAAGGAAAAACCAACTCAAAAGTAAAGTATGATGTGCACTTTGATCAATAGAGAAGACAACAATAATAAAAGCTCCATGAATAGGTTATAACTTTTGAACCACCTCGTCTAGGTTTAAGTTGTTAGAAGATCAACACATTTATTTACTTAAGTTCAATCTTTAACACGATTCATCATCCACATATTGATATTGTTCGTTTACCGTAACCTTTCTTTCATATATATTTTTCATAAATAAGTACTTACAAGGCTTAAACTTAAGACGCGCGTATATTCTAATACCATCTCGAACTATTTTATCTAAATGTTAACATCGAATTCCCTTACGGATCACATAAATATATGATGTTAATAGACTTTGGCATCGAACATGATATAAATTCTTTGTAACTTTTCTTTTCGTCTTATCCAAAACTTAGTTTTGTCATGGATCTCCTATCCCCCACACAACCATTCCATGCCCCCTGCCGTCGGATCTCTATCTAATATCCTTGTATCCATGGCAGGCCGTTCCGTTGGGCAATTCGCGGCACAGTTTAAAAAATTATTTAAATAGTAATTTCCCTTTTGAAATTAAATATCTGATTTAAGTTAATGAAAATAAAAATAGTTTTGAAGCACAAGGAAACTATTTAAAATTCGGTATACATTTTTCTTATCTAATCGGAGCCTCTCATTTTTCTGATTTTGCTAATATCCTTCAATGAAAAGGTCGAGCAAAGGAAATATTGGAATAAAACATTTGTAATTTTTGATGCTATAGCAAAGGTAATTTACTTGTAAGTTCGCATATAAAGAATGTGTAGATTAGACATTATTGAACAATATAAAAAAGTTAAAGTATTATCTTTTGTATCGTTTAATATTATTTATCAAACACGCTGTTCATATATAGAGGTTGTTCAAGTAACTTGGGGATCTTAAGCAAAATTGCTGTAACACACAAGTTTAAGAAAAATAATAAAAACAAAATTAATGAAGACAATTATCATAGACGAAAATTTTGTCGATGAGTCAAGATTGTTGACAATGATTTGATTGTAATAGTTGACATACATCAATTGAAGATTATCGATAACAATGTCATTGATGATGTCAACAACCATAAAAAGTACCCAGCACACTAGAAGCCTTTTATATCACAGATGAAGTTTAGATTTTTTATTGCTCAATTTGTTAATGAAATTTTGTTCTTATATTAAATTTATTAGTTGATATATATATATTTTTACTAATAATTGAAAATAAATTCATAATACTAAATTTTTAATTGTTATAGAATTATCGAAAAAAATATTTCTTGAATCTATATTTCTTATTTCATTGCTTAATTTTGTGATGGATTTTATATTGATAATTAAATTTTCTAAGTTTTATAAAAAAATTATCATCCGCAAAAAACTTTATAGTCAATTTTAAATTATTATTTTTAAGTGTTATTTTATTACGTGTGGAATTTTTCCGTATCAAAAATCTTGACGTCACATTATCACCCATCGTTACGTATCTTGCAAACATAAGGATAGCAAAAAAAACCCATTCATCCTGATACTTGCGGCCCTGCCTCGAATGGGGAGGGGATTACCTGTCTAATTGGGTAAACGGGGCGGAGACCGGACGGTGGTCATTGCACCGAAGAGTACCGGCATGGACGGGAAACATAGCCTCCGTCCCGCTACCCGCCGGTTTAAACTTAATTTCAAATTTAAACTTTTTATCAAACAAAAATAAAGATTTATCATCATTTTTAAAGAGAAAATTAGTTGTTTTTAACAAATTGGAAAAAAGTAATAATTTTACTAACTAAAGATA
>CAIGRN010000761.1:0-39994 GCA_903798345.1 Fraxinus anomala | reverse complement strand
TTTTATTTTTATTTTTTAAAATACTATCGAACATTATTTATGTACTGTTTCCCGTATTTTGTGTGTTTGATTTGAAGCTTTGGGCTTGACCATTACTAAGATTTTAATATATATTCTTTCGTAATCATTAAGAAAATAAACATCATAAAAACATAACCTTCACTATTTAGGGAACCTCCAATAATTAAGAAACTTGTTACAATGATGTTAAATCATTAATCATGTTCAAATCCTTTATCTTATATTCTTCCTTGGGGATGAGAGAGTCCTTCAAATCCTAGCATTCAAGGAATGCATCAAGCTTCCTACTTGAAGAATATGTTGTCCCATTGCGAGTTTTCAATTCCCCTTTCTCGTCGAATTGCTTGCAAACATCAATGTCGAATCTATCAAGATTTTCTTCTTTTGGCGTCGAATGAACATTCGGAAGGAGTAGAGAACAAGAAAACAATGTGACCTCCACTCATTTTTGCTCATATATGTTGGGGTTTTGTGACCCAAATTTGGGTCAAATTGGATCTAGAGCTTCGCGTTTGGAGTATTGGGCTTGAAGATATAAAAATAAGGTCCAAGAAGGAAAAATTGTTGATTGACAGCTCTGGACAATCGCTCGAGCGATATGAGCAAAATTGGAACAGGGAGTTCGTTGTCCGTCTGTCGCTGAGCTATCGCTCGAGCGACAAGCTCCTGCCCGCTTCTCGTTCGAGCTACGGGCCGTAGATTTGTTTCCTTCTTTTTCGATTTTACACGATTTTTGACATATTTTCCATATTTTAGGTTAAATCTAGGGTTTGGACATGTCTCCTATAAATAGTAGACTCTTCATTCAGTTTTGACAGTATATTATTGTAGAAATTGTATTTTCTCTCAATTGGTTGTCATTAATAAAATACTTGGTTCCTATGGCGATTTCTTCTTCTTGTTTGCTTTTATTTTACATCTTGTTCTTGATTATCAATTGTATGATCTATACTTCATATCGCGCTATATTGCTTCATCCTCAATTCCTAACAAGTGGTATCAGAGCTAAGGTTCAGTAGTTCCGTAGAGCAAGGATTTGATTATTTGGGGTTTTGGATATTGATGGCTACCATGAAGTATGATATTCCGTTGTTGGATCGTAGTACAAGGTTTTCGTTGTGACAAGTGAAGATGAGAACTATATCGGTGCAGATGGATTTGGATGATGCGTTGTTCAGATTTGATAAGATACCCACAACTTGGACAACAGAAGAGAAGCAACGGAAGGATCGCAAGGCACTTTCGCAAATTCATCTTCATCTATCTAACAATATTCTTCAGGACGTCTTGAAGGAGAAGACAGCAGCTGCCTTGTGGTTGAAATTGAAGCAATATTGCATGACCAACAGTCTGACCAGCAAATTGAATCTGAAACAGATGATTTATACGTCTTGAAGGAGAAGATAACAGATGCATTGTGGTTGAAATTGGAGCAATTGTGCATGACCAAAAGTTTGACCAACAAATTGCATCTGAAGCAGAGATTTTATTCTCGTAGCATGGCAGAAGGTCGGTCACTAGGAGATCATGAGGCCGTGTTTAAGGAGATTATCGCTGATCTGGAGACGTTAGAGGTAAAATATGATGAAGAAGACTTGACCTTAATCCTGTTGTGCTCGCTGCCTCATTCGTTTTCGTCGTTTAGGGACACGATTTTGTATAGTCGTGACACACTCACCATTGAAGATGCGTATGATGCTTTGTTCTTAAAAGAGAAGATGAAGCATCTGGTTGGAGTTGGTTCTAGAGATGATGAAGCTCATGTGGTTTGTGGTGATCAGCGAAGAGGCAAGTCAATTGTGGATTTCAGCAATAGGGTCTGTTTTTACTACAAGAAGAAATGACACATCAAGAGGGATTGCGAGAAGTTTCATGGTAAAGGTAATTCAACTGCAAATCGTAGGAGGCAATCAGAGACTTCAGGTGAAGTAGACATCACAGAGAATTTTGTAAGTAATGGAGATCTTTTGACAATTTCTGACGTGGAATCCAAGCTTGACGAGGTGTGGATTTTGGATACAACTTGTGTATTTTATATGAGTCTCAATCAGGATTGTTTGAATCATATGAAACAGTGACGCAATCAAGACATGTTCCAAGATGAACAATCAGAACACTTGATCAGGTTCGACATATTCCAAGAAGAACATCATCTTCCTAAGTACCCTAGAATCGAGAGGGTACACGTTCTCTAGTGCAGGTGGAGTTTTGAAGGTCTGAAAGGGTGTCCGTGTTGTATTGGAGAGGCGGAGAAAGTCTCGATTATACATCTTGCAAGGTTAGACAGAATTAGTGAAGAGACATCAGCACATGTTTGGTACTGTGGTGGAGATACAGTTTGGTACAGTACTGTTGAGAGTTGGCTCTGAGTCTATTTTGGAGAATACTACTCTGTCGAGTTTGGAGGATATGGGCAATTCCACTTTGCCACCACAGTTTGCGGTTCCATTGTATTCAATGGTTAGGAAGAGATCCATTAGAAATAGGTATGGGAATGTTGATCTGGATGTGCATGCTTTTGGAGTTGTTGAAGGTGACGAATCTCGCCAGAGGCCTTCAGTTAAAGTATTTAATGGTGATTCTGCTATAGGGTGTGCTTCGACCCTATTTGGTNGGGAATGTTGATCTGGATGTGCATGCTTTTGGAGTTGTTGAAGGTGACGAATCTCGCCAGAGGCCTTCAGTTAAAGTATTTAATGGTGATTCTGCTATAGGGTGTGCTTCGACCCTATTTGGTAACTTTTGAATTCGTTGTGAATTTTGGGAACCCGAGGGTTGGATTCATTTCTATCCGTGTTTGGATATGGTGGAAGTGGAAGAGTATTTTCGAGCGTTGGAGAGGTTTGGTTCAAGTTGAAGAGTTCAGTGTGTTTCGCTGTAGTGGACTTATTTTTCCAGGTGGAGAAAATTTGGAACTTCATTCGTGCACCAAAATTTGTGTCAATGTGGAGATTGTTGTGTTTTGTAACCCAAATCCGATTCAAATTGGGTCTAGACTTCGCGTTTGGAGTATTGGGCTTGAAGATGTCAAAATGGAGTTTAAAAAGGAAAAAAAATTGGATTGACAGCGCTGAACAGTTGCTCGACTATCGCTCGAGCGTTAGGAGCAAAATTGGAATAGGGAGTTCGTCGCCCGCCTATCGTTGAGCTGTCGCTCGAGCGACAAGCTCTAGCCCGCTTCTCGCTCGAGCGATTTGTTTCCTTCTTTTTCGATTTTACGCTATTTTTGACCTAATTTCCATAATTTAGGTTAAGTCTAGGGTTTGGACATGTTTCCTATATATATTAGACTTTTCATTCAGTTTTGACAGTACATTATTGCAGAAGTTGTATTTTCTCTCCATTGGTTGTCATTAATAAAATACTCGGTTCATCTGCCATTTCTTCCTCTTGTTTGCTTTTCTTTTACATCCGGTTCTTGATTATTAATTGTACGATCTATACTTCATATCGCGCGCGCCATATCGCCGCCTCCTCAATTCCTAACAATATCAAAGGCTAAATTCTTGCAGGCTTGCTCTGAAGCATCAATAGACTTGCATGCTGATGAGAAACAAATGTAGGAGCTCGAACAAGATGGTGATCAACCTGAGAATAGCTTAGTCCTTCTAAGAACGAATAAACAGTTTCACCCTTGCAAAACAATATGTTCGACCCGGGTATCCTGTGGCAGTGTCTGCTCTCATTGTCATGGGAACCTTTTCTACTCATGACTGTGGATACTATGTCACCGGCAGCCATCCACCTGCATCAGAAGTAAACCATGATTTACATATGCAGTCGATACTATCAAGAGAATCTAATGCCCTATTGTTGCAAATGGACCATAGAACCTAGGAGAATGTTTATCCAAGCTCTTTTTTTTTAAGTTACTCGTCTTTTCTAAACATGCAAGTTATTTATCTTTGTAGAAAGTACTTCTATTTTTTTCTTTCAGTCTTAGCCAAACACGCTCAATCAATGTTGAAGAATTTTGAAATACTTCCATGAACTTTGAATCTTTGATGTACTAACTGACGCAAGTGGCACTTTAAGATCATATAAGCAGAAAGAACTGCCAAATAAATAAATAAATAATTTTGGAGGTTTACTTGGATTGTGATACCCAAAAATTTTGTCTGCACTTGCAGCTCCACCAGCGTCACCAGGGAAATTCCCGACACAAAGAATGCCAGAAATTTTGGAATTATCCTTGCAAACCGTACATCCATGTCACCTCCAGACATTATAACTAGTATCACAGGTCCCTTCGATGCATTTGCAACCTCAGATATTAAAAGGGATTGCTGTCCTGGGAGAGTAATAGCAATCCTGCCTAGGACCTCTCTCTCAATTGATTGATCCGAACCCATTAACAGAACTACAGCATCAGACAAGCTTGTTATTTCCTTAGCTTCCTCTACTTGAACATTGCCACATGCCACATGGTCAAAGCCTGGATCGAAAACTGTTGCAACTGAGGCTGTTAGGCCTTGCAAAGTAGTAGTATATATACAAAGAATCCCTGCAAATAATTCCCAAGCAAATGAGAAATCCCTCAAAAATCTTACATCAGAATATGTATGAATTCATATTGAAATAGAACTAATATGAGCAAAAATTACGTTAAATAGTTTCAATCATGGTCTCACTTACATAACATTAGGACCAAATTACTGCCAACGACTTAATGGCAGCAGGAGATAGAGGTAATGTTCCTTTAGTGTTTTTGACCAAAAGATGCCTTCTCATGCAACTTCACGGGCAAGTTCCTGGTTTGGGGTGTGCACACGTCTTCTGGACAAAGATTTTCATATAGTTGCTTACTTAGGTCACCATCTAAGAATCCAAATCTCATCAGCATCGCAATTCTTTTTTTTTGAAATGGTTCTGTTGATGTCTGTTTCGTTAAGTAGTCTATTGCGGCTTGTGTGGTACCAGTCAGGAAAGATCCACAGTTGAGATTCAACCCTGTAGAAACATATTGAACGATCATATCAGTCAAGTCAGTAATTAGGTGCAAGCATTTTGGATAAAATTTTGATTCCATTTGCTGGACACCAAGTATAAGAATGTTAAAAGTACTTAATTTCGATCTATTTGCAAGAACATTGAGATTTAGACTTCGTCTTTTAGCTAATTCAAGATCTAAACTAACAACCTAATCATATATTATACACCAGATTGTATAGCCAAAGCAGCAGTCTCTTCTGGCGTTTTGGTATAGTGCTGGAAATTGAAGATTTTTCTCCAGAGAATCATAATCAGAGACAATGTACCTTCAAACAACCCGAAAACAAGAAAACTTATTAAATTGCAAAGAATTGAGGTGCAATCTTTGATTTGTGACAAATTGCCTCAGTACTTCAGTTCTATGCATGTTGTTATTTTGAGACACCAATTATTCAATTAAATTATTTCATCGGGATCTTCATGAAACTAAAGATTCCGGATTATTCTCCTCGAGTATTTAATTATAGAGCCATGTTACTTTTCCTAGCAATTCTTCGGATTTGTGTACTTATAATTTGGCGACGAAAAGAAACCTCGATTTATTTTGTTCGCATGCATTCCCTATTTCAAGTTACTCGAGCAATTACACCTAACATTATTATGTGCTTGCCTTGAAACGTGGATGTAATCCAAGCAACTACACTTTCATGGTTGTCATCTCCACATTCGGATGTCTAGGTATAGCTTATTCCTATATATATATATATCCTTTTACAAATAAAAATTGATATCCTATTTTCATATTGAAGAAAAATTTCATTAATCTTTCTAAGACAGATTGAAGAAAATTTTGTAAAGGGCAATTCGTAGGGCATAACCATATATTTTCGCAACAATGCATTCGCATAGCTCAGCAAATCTCAAAATCTCTCTCAAGAGGAAGCCTGTTTGATCAATATGCTGCCATTCTCGTTTGCTTCATGTAAATGTTAGATCAATATCGAATTCCTAAGACCTGTTTGGGAGTTTGCTCGATTCAAAAGACTAGGATGGAAGGGATAAAAAGCTAAGAGATTTCTAGGACTGAGAAGGCGACTTCGAACATTACATATGATGTTTGAATTGAAATGAAAAAATGAAATTAATAGAAACATCGTTTTTCAAAATACCGATTTTGATTGTTTGAGGCATCTGATTTTGGGTGGATTTTAGTAGCGATTTTTAAAATATAGTGATTTTGAAAAAAATAAAATTATAATACTAAAATTATGTATATGCCCTCTAGTGCAATTTTTCAATTTATAATTTTTTGTATGAAAGTTTTTCTCGTAAGTGGTATTTTATCTATAAGTAATTTTTACATATAAATTAATTTTTAACTTAAAAACTGAAATATGTATGTACTTATAATTCAAAATTTTATTTAATAAGTAATTTTTTACCTATAAGTATATTTTACATTTATATGTTAATTTTCTACTTTTGAATAATTTTTAAACATGAATAATTTTTTTAGTTATCATATTTTTATTTACAAATTAGTTATGAACAAAATATTTGGGTTGAAAGCAATTACTTCAGAGGAAATTACACTCACGCAAGTTTTTAAGTTATCGTTTTAAAAAATGCAGAATCAACTTTAATAATACATAAATTATTTAACCATATCTAACCCAACCAACCCTAAAATCATTTGAACACATCCTCTCTCCACTCTCATCTCTTCTCCCGTCTCTCAACTCCGCCACCGCCACCACGTCTTCTCTTCTTCCTGTCATCTCCCTTTCTCGTCTTCACTCTCCCTATTGTCTCTTTTCTGTCTGGACTTATCACCGGCCGACGCTGCAGTTCGTCGATGCTATCGTTCGCAGCAGTATCTCTGTCGTTTCCGATGGTCGAGTGTGCTTGCATGGGTGCGGCGGCGATTGCATGTGGGTGTGGGTGCAGCGATGGTGGAGGAGCATATCTGTTTTTGGTGGAGGTGTCGAGTATGGTTGCGTACGTAACGGGTATGTCGGATGCCACCTTTCGCTGTAGTCCGTCGATTGGGTGTGGACGCTAACGCGGTGCTGATAGTGCGGTTGGGTGTCAGTGCGGCGGTGGCAGTGTTGGCGTTGGTGTTGATTTTGTTACTGGGAAGTGGTGGTGATTGTGGTGTTGGTGTTGGCGGGCGGTGGTGCGTTTCTGTGGTGGTGTTGTTGGCACAGTGGTGTTGGTGCATTTTCTGTGGTGTTGGTGGCGGAGACGACGGTGGTGTTGTGTTGGTGGTGGTGGTCACAAATGATTTGTGTGACCAATAAATTGGTTGGTGTGTATGATTAATAAAAAATAAATTGTGATCAATAAATAATGTGTAACTTACAAATTTATTAATTTGTGACCAATAAAAGTAATATGTGACCTATAATTTGATATTTTGTGACCATAAAATAAGTTGTGTAACTTATAAATTTCGTGATTTATGACTGATGAACAAATTGCGACTTTTAAAATTTTAATTCGTGACCGATTAACTAACTATGACCTATAAAATTTTTGAATTGTGACCAAATTTCATATATCTGTAACCTTTATATATTTATTAATTAAATATATAATTAATTAATTAAATCATAAATAAATTTTAATGAAAACCTGATTTTTGAAATTTAAAATATCAATCCTTAATTTTGAAATAGTAATACTTAAATACCTTATTATTTTGAAATGATGTATACTAAAAATCTGATTTATGTATTGTTCCCATTACTTTATAGAGGGTAAGATGGAAAAAAAATTTGAGAAGTGTCCAAAATCTACCAATTTCATAAATTGAGGAATACGGTCAAAATTACACTACATTGATTTTGAATGGTTTAAACTAGTGTCACAAAAACCTACAAGCATCTATTTTTTTAACCTTTCATAAATTGTGCCATCTAAAAATGATCAAAAACTGTGGAAAAAAACTCTGAAGCAGGCCCCTAATGTAATATATATTCTCTGACGGAGTAATTCTTTGTTTTCAGTTTAACGATTCGGACAATGGTAGTTAAACGTTATTTGTACATAAATTTCTTTTACTTGTGGAATGAGAAAATAATTTGTGTTTAGTGTTCATCTCGACGTGTTTCATCTAAAGCTATGTACTATTTATCTTATCCTTTTCACAATTGGATTCGGAGCCTAAACTTAAAACAGACATTATATATACCACCCGATCTTCTTCAAAGTTAACACAAAAAGGAAATACGGTACAAAGTTTTCATCTACCCAGCAACCGTCCACAACCTGCAAATTGCGTTTTTCGAATAGTCGTTGCAAAAACTGAAACCCACAAAAATGGCTCGGATGATCAAAATACGAAAAGTTTGGCGGTACAATTTGGAACAAGAATTCAGTCTGATTTATCGTATTCTTCCCTATTTTCCATACACGTCTATGGATACTGAGTTTCCTGGAGTAATTTACCATTATCCCGACCTCCATCATTCTTCTCTTACTCCCTCACAAAACTACTCGATAATGAAGAAGAACGTAGAGGCTATGAAACTCATTCAGTTGGGCCTCACGTTATTCGATCCACAAGGAAATCTCCCCGACTTTGGGACTGAATCCTGCTTTGTCTGGGAGTTCAATTTCAAGGAATTTGATGTGGGTAAAGATGTCCAAAACCCAGAATCCATCGCTTTGCTTAGGCGCCAAGGCATTGATTTTTCCATGAACAAGCTAATGGGAATAAGTTCCGCTGACTTTGCCTTCTTGTTTATGAATTCTGGACTTGCAATGGCGCCGAGATGGCCGGGAAGTAATCGTACATGGATAACTTTTCACAGCACGTATGATTTCGGATTCTTGGTAAAAATTTTGTCCCAACGTAATTTGCCTAATGATCTGTCGCAATTCATGCAATTGGTACGGATGTATTTTGGGATAAAGGTGTTTGACATGAAGCAGATAATGGGATTTCTGCGGGTGCATGGCGGCCTTGAGAGGGTAGCAAAGAGTTTAAATGTCGAAAGAATTGCCGGAAAAAGCCATCAAGCGGGTTCAGATAGCTTGCTGATGATGCAATCTTTTATGGAATTGCAGAAGACTTATTTCGATGGTCCATCAAAGGAGTTGCTGAATGCATTTAATTATAAGTTACATGGACTAGCTACAATTTAAAAGTTGTCCTAGAATTTCTTTGTATTTCCTGATTTTAGAAACCTGTTTTTGTTAATTGTTGGTGATTTTTCTTCATATTAGTCGATTCTTTGAGCAATTATTCAAATATTAATTCATGTTTTTCTTTGCATTAGTGAATCTTGATATTGCTGTCATTAATTAAGGATTAAAAAAAACAAAAATAGGCACAGCACGCCACAGACATTCGTATTTTCTTGTTTTCTTAAATTTCTGTTTTAGAAAACACTAGTTTTCCTTTCTTTACACGGGGACAACAAATTTATGGTGATTGGTGAAGAAAAAACATTAAAATTTACACGAAAAAATAAGTGCAAAATGCGTAAAAAAATTATTAGAGCCGGACACAATTCGTCAGTTGTATTAAATTTCTAGCGATTCCGAAATTTTTTGCCTATAGCTAATTTTGAATAGGTGCTCGAGGTTATAATGGTTACAAGAGATACATGAGAAACTAATTGAAGTCATCATGATGTTAATTTAAAACCTTTTAGAGCATAACTTAAAGGGTCGACTATTTAAAATAGAAAATATATTTTATTTAAAGAGTCTTTTCAAGATGTTCTGTGTAGATTTGAAACCTTATAAGTTATTCATTAATTAATAATTTAATATGGAATAAGAAGTGGATTGAGAGTCGGAGACTTTTCATTTTTAAAGAGCATGTTGACCGCAATGAAAACATCTTTCAATTTAAAGAGCATATTATTTTATACACTCCAACAAATTAATTATTTTTGCCCTTTATTTTACTTTTTTCAACAATTATTAATTGTTGACTTTGATTTATATTAAAATCTGAATTTTAATCTCTACCAAATCAGGTGCATAATAGTTTAAAGATCTATTGGAGCCATTTTTTTAATAGATTTTATAATAGTGATTTTTTAAGAATTTGATCTATCCACAACTTTTTAATTACACATTTCACCGATTTATATCAAAATCCACTAAAAATTTAATTTTAATTCTCACCAAATAATGACTCAGAAAATGTGTGATTAAAAGTGAGTTTTGAGAAAAATATTTTTTTTAGAAAATGGAGCAAAAACAGGAGCTAAATAATGTAGTATTGAAACTTGCAATGTCATCAAAAGCAATCTTTATAAAATACAAATAGAGTACGCTCTCCAAATATTGAGAGTCAAACTCGCTCTATAATCTAAAAAAGTTAAAATAAAAAGGTCTCTTGAAACAACTTTAAGATATTTTTATTTTTAAAGAGCATATTTTGTAATTTATATAGCATCTATAAATTTAGAGAAACTTTTTTTAAAATATTTCAATAATCTTTTTGTCTTTAACATTTAATTTTACTATTCTCAATATGTATTTATTATTTTTCCATATCTTTATTTTTTACTAATTTTCTTCAAAATTATGGCATTATTTTCCTCCATTTTCTTTGTATATACTATTTAATTGGGTTAACATATGAAGCATTGAAAAGTGAAATATTTGATTGCATTTAATTATATGAAGAGTCAAATCCACCATCCATCTTAAAATGGAAATTGAAGAGTGTTTTGGAGCATAATTTCTGAAAGTTAGATATTTAAATAAAGAATATTTCAATTTTAAATAGCATCTTAGAAATATTCTCAAAAGACTTTATATTTAAAAAGTATTTTGTGCGTAATAGAGAACATCTTTAAATATAGAGAGTAATTTTTTTATTCATTCCAACAATACTACTCTCTATTTTATTTTCACTATAAACATTTATTAATTTCTTCTCATCTTTTATTTAACATAATTTTTATATGTTAATGGTCAATCAATTCAAATATGATTTAAATAATTTAAATTGTAAAGTATTGAAATTTGTAACTTATTAAATGTAGTCATTGTTAATTAAGAATAGAGAGTAAATTTGACTCTCCAAATTTAGAGAGTCAATCCACACTTTATTTTATAAAGTTAAAATAGAAAGTTTCTTAAAACTTATTTTTAAGTATTGACAATCTAAAATATGGATTATTTTATATTTACGGAATTTCTTAGATATGCTCTTAGAGTCTAATTTTAAGGCTTTAACTCTTTAGAATATAGATCATTTCACTTTTAAAGATCCTCTTGAAGATGTTCGCTGAAATTTTGAATAGTCTTCTTGATGTTTGTAGAGATGAAAATATTGCATTCAAAGGTAGCCTTTTAATCTTGAGAGTGTGGATGGTGGAGGATTCAAACTCTTGAGAAATCCCGAAATAAGATTATACAAACATCAAGACTCACGTAATTTTTTAACTTTGGTAGGAGTTTCTCTTTCTTCCTTACCTAGAGTCGAGTTCTTCTCCCCTCCTCTTGTCGAATGATCTAAGACTATTATCTTTTTTGCCTTTATCAAACAAATCTATCTAAAATACCGTTGCTCTCCTATTAAGTTTTTAGTCTTTTGATAAATAAAAAAAAAGTTATAATTTCGAGAACACTAGTTTTACTTCTTTTTCTTTTTTTCAGTTATACCTATTTATTTCCATGATTGTGACTCTTTACGACTTGTTTGGGAGTTTTTCATTATTTGACTGATTTTACTTGCACCATTTATGAGCGCTTGGAAAATCAATACTTGTTAGTTTTTTAGGACATCCAATTTTGAGTGAATTTTAGTAGCAATTTTTAAAACATTTCAACTCGTGTTTGTGAGTTTCTTATTAGCAATTCTTAAAAAAAAATATTATGCCATTTAGTAAAATTTTCAATTTATAATTTTTGTATGAAACTTTTTTTTCATAAGTGATATTTTACTTATAAGTATTTTTAACATATAAGTTAATTTTTAATTAAAAAGTGAAATATGTAATTATAATTAAATTCTGAAGTTATAAGTATTTTTTTTTTTTTACCTAGAAGTATATTTTATATTTATAAGTTAATTTTATTCTTTTAAATAATTTTTAAACATAAGTAATTTTTTTTCAGTTTTAAGTAACTTTTTATACGCTGTAAGTGTAATTTTATCTTAATGGTGGTATTTTATTTTCAGCAACTTTTTTACACAAAAGTGAATTTGTATATTATAAGTAATTTTTTGCAGGAGTCGGAACGAGGAATCATTTGGCTATGATTGGTGAAGATTTTGGTAGATCCTATATTTCATCCGGGGTGGGGCATTCTTTCACTGGTTTTGGATCCCATATTATTATATTAAGCTCGAACCGTTTGCCTAAACTCTGTTATCATGGGTTAGAATTCCTTAATTCAATGAATATCAGTAACCACGTGCCAGGTCTAGGCAGTGGAGTTTCAACACAACCTTTTTTTTTTTTTTTGGGGGTAGGATAGGGTGGGGTGGGGGTGAAAAATGAAGTTGTAAAACTTTGGATCGTAGATCACACATATAAAAAATTTGGATTTAATTTGTAAAAAAAAAGCATTAAAATTGCAATTATTCCTTTTTAATTTTGACATTTTTACTGTTTTTAACGGCAAATTTAATGGATCTTAATATTATGGGATTTTTCGCACAAAATGTTTCAAAATGGGGTTTTCTGGGATTTCCAATAAGTAGGGAAGTATATCGTACATGAAAATGTTTTTAAGGGTTTTCTACCATTAATCCTAAAATAAATAAATAATATGGTTCATTTTCATCTAATACAAATAGTCTGGGAATAATTGCAGTTGAGGCCCCAATGGATGGTTTCCATCCAATATGTCATTAGTTGACCAAAAAAATAATTTTGACCATATTTTAATCAATTTTAAAAGGGAAAATAGTAATTTAATATTTTCCCATAAAATAATTAAAAAATTAAATCAAAAACCAAAAAAATAAAATAAAAATATTTTTATTTTATGTACTCTTCTGCTTTTCCCACAGCTTGGAGCACTGCGGGGTCTGGTCAAAAACTGAAAGGGGTTCGTCGATAGCAAATGTCATGAGAGCAAAGCCCGTGATGCGGAGGGAGCAGCAATAATTAGAGTGGGCTGCGGCGAGGTGGTGGCTAGCAAAGACCACTTCCTTCATAAGGCGGCGCCGCTCCTTGCACCACCACATCATGTCCTCATTGTCCAGCTTCGATGTCGTGCACCCCATGTCACAATTCTATTGGCGTACAAAAAGTTCAAAACCTTTTAGATTGCACTAACCCACTGATCCCAGCGACAGCGGAACAAGAAATAGGGCCGGTGGCACAGAAATATTTAGACAATGAACTGATGACTTCACACACTAACTTCAATCTCCACTACGAGAAATTCCCTCTATCTTTTACCATTTCCCTCCACCACACTACAAGTTGATTGCAGAGGTGCTATGTTACCAGTGATTGGGAATCTGCTGTAGCTAAAACAGAAGAAACCCCACAAAAATTTTTCCTTTTCATTTTATTTTTTTTATTTTTTTAGTTTTTGATTTAAGTTTTTAAATTATTTTATGGGAAAATATTAAATTACTATTTTGCCCTTTTCAAATTGATTTAAATATGGTTAAAATTAATTTTTTTTTTTTTTGGTTAACTAATGACAGATTGGATGGAAACCGTCATTGGGGCCTCAGCTGTTACGATTTGAATGTTTGGGATGATGGCTGCAACAATTGAAAGATTAGAGGAAAGTCTGTCACCGTTTGAAAGATTTGGGGCCTCAATTACAATTATCCCAATAATCTAGCTAAACATATTTTGACTAATAAAACAACAAGAAAAGTGGAAAAGCAACACTTGAAAATTATAAACACAAGAAATAGATGTCATAGTTTAATTCTTGTTCTTGATTATCCACCATGGGCTTTGATTCTTCAAGTTCTTCATTTTTTTTTTATATAATTCACGTGCTAGATTTGTTCTCATTTCCAACTTATAATGAATTTACCCCTTGTTCTTAAATATTTTATAATATGGAAGTGATTTGAGAAGTAGGAGAGAGATCCTTCAATGGTTGCTCATGTCTTCATTATATAAGGTGAAATTAGGTCAAAAATGTTCAAATTGGATTCCAAAAGAGTTTCCACCAAATAAGGAAAGTTGACTTCGCATGCATAATTATGTCTATGTGTAGTCGTTAGTAGTTTGATCATAATTTTCTCTTCTAATATTTGATTGAAGCGATTCAAAGTAGATTGAAAAGTTAACTCAAAGGTTTACAAGTATAATTTCTCCAATTTGAAGTTTACTATTCAAAAAATGAGTCTAAATCTCCAATTAAAAATTTGGATCATAACTTGTGCAGTTGAAAATTGATTTGTGAAAATCTTTTGAATGTATTTCACTTCTTTTGACTTCTAATTGCATCTAATTGACTCATAGCAATCTTTAATTATCGTTTCGTGGTTCGAATCAACTATTAAATATTTACAGTTTGATCCCAAACTTTGTATTTCTTTCTTTTTCGCCTATTTTTCGCTTCTTTCTTCCAATTCACCTAATTTTCCTCGAGTTTTATCTAATAAACAAAATTAACATCTAATTAAGCCATAAGTCATCAAAATCAATTTTAATTAATCATATTTAGTGGTCCAAATAAGTGTATAAAATACACTTATCAATTGTTGTCATCAACTATGGAAAAAAATGTAAACGTGGCATGTTTCAGACCTTCGTATTTCCTTATTTTCTTAAATTTCTATTTCAGAAAACAATAATTTTGGCTTTTTGCAATAAGAGAAAACAAATTTATGGTGATTTGTGAAGAAAAAAATTTAAATTTACACGAAAAAATAAGTACAAAACACGTAAATATAATTATAGTCGAACACAATTTGTCGATTCTCGAATTAAAATTCTAGTCACTCAGAAATCTTTTTCCTATAGCTAACTTTGCATAGATGCTCAAGGCTATAATGGTTACAAGAGATACATTTATAAGATAACGTAATGTGGATCATGACGAACCTAATAAAAGTCGTGTTGCCTTACCTTTCATTATTGATCCTTGGAGGGTGATATACATGTTGTAAAATTAGTTAAAAACATGTTAATATGTAATATGTTTTGTTAGGTTTTGTGACAAAAAATTTATGTGATTTAGAAGTGTATTGCATGAAAGAAGCTTGTTTAATCTTGGTTACATGTACAGTTGATTAGGAATCAAATTTTAGTGTTTTGGGAGTTTGATTGAATTAAGGACTTGGAAATGAAGTAAAATACATTGGGACGAAAAGAAAAGAAAAAAGAGTTTCAGCAAGCTCGACGCTGCAGCGCCGGGTTGGGGGCGCAGCAGTGCCAGCGCCTCCCTTCTTAGGCTGCAAATTCGGCGCTGCAGCGTCGGGCTAGGGCACTCGGTAGCGAATTTTCTGCGATTTTCTCAATCTTATCTGGATTTTGGGACTTCTTCTTCATCTTGAACTCTACAACTTCGAAATTTGGCTTCTATAAATACTCTACAAGGTATAGACACTTAAGAAGGGAAGAAAATGCAAGACTCAAGAGAGATTATAACAATTAGATCATTGTTGTATACATTAAAAATAAGAGATAATTTTTTAGATTAGATTGAGAGGATCAAAGTTTTGTAAGACAATTGGTTATTTCTTGGTATAATAAATTCTCATTTTCCACAATTTTCTTGATTGTTGTGTGATCCGTTAAATTTTATATTATTCATAATTTTTCATCTTTAATTATTTGGTCAATTTCTCAACAAGTGATATCAAAACGTTCTTGATATCAGGTTGGTTAATAACAAGTGGTATCGGAGTCAAGGATTTTTTGACAATTTCTTAGGAGATCCAAATTAATTATTAAAGCAATGTTGGAAGAAGGTCAATTGTTTAGGAATGACAACTTTGAAATTCCTCAAGATGTGAGCGGTTCTTGCTCAATTGGATCTTGATGATGCTTTGTTGGGAATTGATAGAATGCCTGTAACAATGACCGCGGAGGAGAAACAACGGAAGGATCGGAAAGCCCTATTTCAGATTCATCTTCATCTTTCTAATGAAATTCTTCGGGACGTGGTAAAGGAGAAAAATGCCGCTGCATTGTGATTAAAGTTGGAGCAGCTTTCTATGACAAAGAGTTTGACAAGTAAGTTACACTTGAAACAATGCTTATATTATCATCGTTCGACAGAAGATGGATCTTTGGAATGTCATCTATCGGTGTTCAAGGAAATCTTCGCTGATTTGGAAACGATGGAGGTTAAGTATGATGAAGATGATTTAGGGCTGATATTGTTATGCTCATTGCCGCCTTCATATATGACTTTTAGAGATATCATTCTCTATAGTCGGGATACTCTTACAATTGACGAAGTATATGATGCATTTTATTTTAAGGAGAAGATAAAGCATCTAGTCGTCGGTTTTAAGGCTCATGGAGAGGGTCTTGTTGTTCGTGAGAGGAAGACGGGTAGTCATAGAATGGGCAAAGTCAAGGATAGCAACAGTGGTATAGTATGTTGGTATTGCAACAACAATGGGCACATGAAGAGGGATTGCTATGAGTGGTAGAAGAGGTTTGCTACTACAGATCAGGATGAACAATCACAAAATTTCGATAATGTTAATCTTGCAGAAGAGAACGGTGATGGAGATTTGTTGGTGATTACTGAAGGTGACTCTAAACCTGATAAGGATTGAATTCTTGATTCAACTTGCACTTTTCATATGTGCTCAAATCAGGATTGATTTTCTTCATATGAAATAGTTACAATGGGTTTCGTGACGAGGAAAAGCAATGAGCCTTGTGGAATAGCTGGGATTGGTAACATCAAAATCAAGATACTGAATAGGACGGTTAAAACACTTGGCCATGTTCAACATGTTCCAAGTATAAATATAAATTTGATCTCTTTGGGTACTTTTGATTTAAAAGGATACAGGTATCTCGGTAGAGGTGGAGTTCTGAAAGTTAGCAAGGGTACCTGGTTATATGTATTGAAAGGTTTGGCGATCACGGAAGAAGTAAATGTGACTTATGGTTTAGTAAGCGGTAACTTGGGTAGAGTTGGTTGTGATCAGGTTGTTCGTGCTGATTTGAACAATAATATAGGGAAACCTTCTAGTAGCTCAGGTGAAACTGGTTGTGATCTTGTTGATCATATTGCTCATAGTGATTTGAACAGGTTTGACAACTTAGGTGGAGTTGGGGTTGCTTGTGATGGTTCAAACATATTTATTAACTCGGCTAGAGCTGGAAGTGAACGGGATGATTCAAGTAAGGATGGCGCAAAATGTAGTTCTGCTAGTATATAGGGCTTGAAAGTAGTTCATAATTGCTAAGTATGCTCGGAAAAGATATGGAGTGCCCGGTGGGGACATGGGGTATCTGGTTGGGACATGTTGGAAGAGTTACAGAATGACTTGAAAAGTGGAGATTTAATTACTTGTTATGAAATTTGTGTCAAGGTGGAGTTTGTTAGATTTTGTGACAAAAATTCTTTGTGATTTAGAAGTTTGTTGCATGTAGGAAGCTTGTTTAATCTTGGTTAGAAGTACGGTTTGATTAGGAATCAAATTTCATGGTGTTTCGGGAGTTTGATTGAATTAAGGACTTGAAAATGAAGTAAAATACCTTGGGACGAAAGAAAGAAAAAAAAAAGGTTTTGACGCCCCCTTCTTGGGCAGCAGACTCGGCGCTGTAGCGTCGGGCTCGGGCTGCGCTATGGCGCAGTGTAGTAGATTTTTCGCGATTGTCTCATTTTATCCAAATTTTAGGACTTATTCTTCATCTTAGACTCCACAACTTCGAGATTTGGCTTTTAAAAATACTCATAAAGTATAGACACTTAAGAAGGGAGGAAAATGCAAGACTCAATAGATATTATAACAATTAGATCATTGTTGTATACATTAGAAACAAAAGAAAATTGTTTAGATTAGATTTAGAGGATCAAAATCTTGTATGACAATTAGTTGTTTCTTGGTATAATAAATTCTTATCTTCCATAATTTTCTTGATTGTTGTGTGATTCATTAAATTCCATATTATTCATAATTTTTCGCCTTTAATTATTTGACCGGTTTCTCAACAAGTAATATCAAAACGTTCTTAATATCGAGTTGGTTCATAACAAGTTTTTAGTAGAAAAGTCAAAGGAAATTGTCAAACACATTTTTGCCAAAACTGTGTAAGAAATTGTGTAAGAAATCTTGGAAAGAAAGAAAATTCATGCTACTCTCCTCTCTCTCTCTATTTTCTTTGTTTTTCTTCGTCCCCCCCCTGCATTATCCTATTTTCATATAGTTGAAACCGAATTCCACTTTCATACACATGAAATTTGTGCAATATAATTTTTCTCTTGTTTTCATTCTCTTGAAACTAGTGCAGTTGACGCACAAAGATATAATCTCAGCCAACATATTTTTGGTATTAGAGCTTGCAGGTTATATTCTTTCATTTGCAACTAAGATTTGGGAGGAAGGATTTTAAAAAAGTGGGGGCTTTTGTAGAAAAGAAGATGGCAAGCACAAGTTATTCAAGTGAGAGCTTACAACAGCCATTTGTTCCGATTTGATATTTGGTGTTTGAAGATGAAGACTTCATTTCTTGGAGTGGATCTATGGTATAAGGTAGAAAATGTTTTTGAAGAACCTAAAAATGAAGAAGGGTTATCGGATACCGAGAAGAAGGAACTTAAAGAATGTAGACAAAGAGATACAAATGCTCTTTCAATGTTATATACAGTTGTGACTGATTCAATTTTTTCAAGAATAATGATGGTAACAAAGTCGATCAAGCTTGCGAGATACTAAAAAAAGAGTATCAAAGATTTTTGAAGGTAAAAGCATTACATTCCAATATCTTATAAAGGAATTCAAAAATATGAAGATGAAAGATAATGAATATGTGAAAGAGTTTTTCGATAGATTCAACAAACTTGTAAATAAATGAAGTCGTATGGTGAGAAGGTTTCAAATTAAAAATGGTGGAAAAAATTCTGACTAATTTGCCTGAAAATTTTGATCAAATTGTGGCTATGATTGAAGAAACAGAGAATTTAGAGAAGTTTGAAGTTCAAGAATTGATTTGGTCTTTGAAAGCATTTGAGTAAAGATTAAATTGACGCTTCGAAAAGTCAATTGAGAGTACGTTTCAATCTAAGCTCAATGTTGATTCTAAGAATATTGAAACAGGATAATATGGTGGTGAATACATAAGCAGATGTGGAAGAAGTAGTAGAGGAAGATGAAGAACTCCAAGAGGTCGAGATAGAAGCAACTTTGAAATGAGTTTTGATGAAAGAGATGCAGCACAAGTGTAAAATTTGTAAAAGAAGCAACCATAATGAAAACGATTGTTGGTTTAAAGAGAAGCCACAATTGTAAGAAGTTTAGGCATTCGAAAAGAGAATGTAGAGTAAAGAGCACCCAACAAGCTAATTGTGCAGTCGAGAAGGAGAATGAATCAATCTTATTTTATGCTTTTTTGAGTGCATAAGAATCAAAAAATTCATGCTTCCTATGTTCAAATTGCTCCAAGTAACAAGAAACTTAATGGTTTTTAAATAGTGGATGCACCAATCATGTGACCTCAAACGAAAATATCTTTGTTGATATGGAAAATACAAATTCAAAAGTGAGATTGAGAAATGTAGATTTAGTAGAAGTGAAAGGAAAATTAGTAATTGAAGGAAAACAAAGAAAGGATCAAGGCTTATTCGGAATGTCTGAAATTATTGTAGCAAAAAAACATGGTGCTAGGGCTTCCAAAAATTGAAGAAAAATCTTAAATTTGTAAGAGATGTACATTTGAAAAGCATCATTCGACAACTATTTCCAAAAGGAGTAGCTTGGAGGACAAAAAAGCCACTTGAATTGGTACATACGGATGTATGTGGATCGATGCATACCCCATATTATCTCTAAATAGGTACTTCATTCTTTAACGGTTGAATATACTCCACAACAAAATGGGGGTATCGGAGAGGAAAAATCAAAGCTTAATTGAGATGGCAAAGGCTATGTTTCAGAAGAAAAAGCTTCCAAAATTTTTCTAGGCTAAAGCGGTTTTATACATCTGTTTATTTAATAAATGGATGTCCAATAAACGTCGTGTCAAACAAAACACCAATAGAAGCTTGGAATGGGAGAAAACCATCGGTGAAGCATTTGAAAGAGTTTGGATGCATTTTTTATTCTCAAGTACCAAAAGAGAAGCATCAAAAACTTAATGAGGCAAGTGAAAATTTTATTTTCATTGACTATAGGTCACAATCTAAGGGCTATAAACTATACAACTTGAAGATCAAGAAAGTGATTGTTAGCCCCGATGTGTTGTTTGATGAGAATGCTATTTGGAATTGGAAAAATGAAGAAGTTGAAAAAAATATTGTCATCCCAATAATTTTGCCTCAAAATTCAACCGATTATAATGTGGAAAATGAAGAAAATGCAAGTCAACCAAGCTCATCAACATCATTACCAAGCAGTCCATCGTGTTTCTCTAGTTCTAGTCCATCATCACCGACTCAACTCCCAAAAAAAGCAAGATTTGAATGATGTTTATGCAAGATGCCTGAAAATTTTGAAGAAGCCTGAAGGAGAATTGTTGAAAAAAAGAAATGGAAGAATAGATACAAGTTATTGAGAAAAACAAAACTTGGGAGCTAGTTGAAAGGTGAAAAGGAAAAGATGTGATAAGTGTGAAATGGGTCTACAAGGTGAAGCATGATTCGGATGGATCATTCAAGAGAAATAAAGCAAGATTATTTTTGATAGGGTATGCACAACATGCCGAGATCTACTAAGATAAAATGTTTGCTCATGTTGCTTGCCTAGACACGATAAGAGCATTCATAGCTCTTGCCGTCCAAAAAGGATGGTAATTGCACAAACTTGATGTTAAATTAGCTTTTCTAAATGGAGAACTAAAAGAAAAGGTGTATGTTGAACAACCTCAAAGTTTTGTTACAAATGGGGAAGAAGACAAAATGTATAAGTTAAAAAAGGCTTTGTGCGAGTTCAAACAAACATCGAGGGTTTGGTATAGTCAATTTGATGGTTATTTTTCTGCAGCATGAATTTCTCAAAAACAAAAGTGAGCCAACCTTGTAAGTGAAACATCAAGGAAACATCGATATACTCATTGTTACATTATATGTTGATGATTTAATGTTTATCGAAAATGACAACAATTATTGAAAATTTTAAAGTTGACATGATGAAAAGATATGAAATGAATGGTTTGGGGCTGCTACATCATTTTCTTGGTATGGAATTATATCAAGGTGGAAATGGAATGTTTATTTTTCAAATGAAGTATGTTGAAAAAGTGCTTACAAAATTCAGAATGTTTAGGTGTAAAAGTGTTGAAAAATCACTTGCTTGTAATGAGAAATTGATTAATGATAATGGAGAAAAGAACATGGATGAAACTCTTTATAGAAGTTCGATTGGAATTTTTTTTTTTTTCTAACCACTACAAGACATGATGTCATGTATATCGCAAGTTTACTTTCAAGGTTCATGAATAGTCCAAACCATAATCATTTTGGTGTTGGAAAAAGAGTTTTGAGATACATAATCGGTACAATGAATTTCAGGATCAGATTTGAGAAAAGTTTGGAAGTGTTGAATAATGACTCCAATCTCCACTTAATCCGGGCTCAATTTGCACCAATCGAACACCACAATCACAAACCAAAACCAAGACCAATCCTCCAAAACCGGTTGCTCCAAGGTTCCCACAAAGGGTAGAGGGTGTGAGGGTTACTATAGCCCTAAAAGACAGCCACAAATGCTAGAGATGAAGGAGAAGACAAGATACGATCAAGCACAAAGTCAAGACCGAGAAGCACGAAGCCAAGAGGTTCTATTTTCTCTCAAACATGGCTACCAAACTTTCACACACACTAATTGCAACAGTAATGAGGCAACTCATATAAAAGGGAAATTAGGAGGCTTTTAGGTTAGAAAGAGTAAGGCCCAAAAGAAAATATGTAAGTGGGCTATCAACCAGTAAAAGCCATCCAAGTTTTGGGTTGGGCCATGAGCAGCACTAATTTAATTAGGCTGCTTCAAATGGCCCAAGTGGGTAACGAGGACTTGTAGCGGATTGTGGTGTCGATATAAATACATTCAGTCATTTGGTCGATGCCGACTGAATATTAGAGCTCACCACAATCACAAACCAAAACCAAAACCAAAACCAAGACCAATCCTCCAAAACCGGTTGCTCCAAGGTTCCCACAAAGGGTAGAGGGTGTGAGGGTTACTATAGCCCTAAAAGACAGCCACAAATGCTAGAGACGAAGGAGAAGACAAGATACGATCAAGCACAAAGTCAAGACCGAGAAGCACGAAGCCAAGAGGTTCTATTTTCTCTCAAACATGGGTACCAAACTTTCACACACACTAATTGCAACAGTAATGAGGCAACTAATATAAAAGGGAAATTAGGTATAGGCTTTTAGGTTAGAAAGAGTAAGGCCCAAAAGAAAATATGTAAGTGGGCTATCAACCAGTAAAAGCCATCCAAGTTTTGGGTTAGGCCATGAGCAGCACTAATTTAATTAGGCTGCTTCAAATGGCCCAAGTAGGTTATATGTTTGGTTTAGACAATTGTGGTGTCGATATACATTCAATCATTTAGTCGATGCCGATTGAAATAAACAATACTTACATCATCGCTTGAGATTTGTTGGGTATAAAAACCTTACAAATTTCCACCTTGATGCTCAATAAATCTGCAAGCAACCAAAACACACAATTTATGCTTGCATAATCAAGGTAACCAATAAAATTGAAATCACAGACATTACCTCGTGTTTCGAACTCAAAACACATACCATACATGCTCCATACACTCATCAGGACTAAGGTCAAGAACACCCAAGTAGAAGCAAATAATCACATCAATCAATCAAGAGCAAATAAACATGGGATGGGGATATCATATATAGGATAACACATAGATCTTTCAAGCACGTTCACATAGAACAACAGATTAACACCAAGTTAATCAACAGACAAACGCATATGCAACAAATGCATAAATGACCCCACAGATCTTTTCAAACATGTTCACACAAAATGACATATTAACACAAAGTTAATCAACAGGCCAACACATATACAACAAATGCATAAATGACCCAACAAAGAAGATCTCACCATATTTATCATATCTCATTCTGTGTTGCTCACACCTCGAGAACACATATCTCACATCATCGTCCACCAAGCTCACCAGACTAATCACTTAATACATGCCTAACTGGTAAGCCTCTATAGATCTTAAGTTCTCAGGATAAACCTCTATCACCACATCACTTCTCCCAACCTACATGGATAATGGGTCTCCACCTAATAGAAGTGATAAAAATACATCTTTCACACTCCACCTAATCAGAAGCTCTTCACGGATAAAGGATTCCAGACATTTGATCACTTCTCCACTCGTGATCCAAATGTCACACTCCACATCCCCGGTACAAATCACCAATGTACCCCTAGGCATCTATAATCTACCTTACCAAAAGACATACAGCACACTGCTAATGCATCACAATCTACTATGCATGCAAGTAATTACACCAAGTAATATGATCACTCCAATTCATGCCAATACACATTGAAATGTAACATATAATTGAATTGAGCAATCACACACATGCAGAAAATATAACACACGGATGCACATGTAGTAACTAGGTTTACTCTCAATAAACCTCACTATGGTCATCACTCGACCCTATTGCGAAATTCGCCTCACATCTCATCTTACCATGCTGCTTAACATTTTTCTTCTTGGGACAATCCCTAATAAAGTGTACAACATTACCACAACTGTAACACCGTCTACCACTAGACTTGTCTCATCTTTTGCTCTTCTTCTTACCATTCTCATCACTCGAGTCACTACTCGAATCACCATTATCTTGAGCTCTACCCAAATTCATCTACTTAAACTTCATTCTACTCCTCATTATATGCAACTCACCAACTCACCACTTCTCTTATTCTCTTTTTTAGCTTAACTTTATCTTCTTACTTTTAAGGGAATCTACTACAATCTTAGCTGTTAAAGTATCACTACCATACTTAATTGCATTCTTAACCTCTTTATATGAATCAGACATAGAGCAAAACAATGACCTTATACGTAATAGACACTTTCTAATCACAATTAACGATATCTTGAACCAAGTTTTTAAAAATATCAAAATTATCATCAAAATCCTTTGAATGATCCATTTTAAAGTTGAAATTTTTTTTCAAGCAAGTACAAATTATTACGAGTAGACTTAAGCAAATATAAGTCCTCCAATTTTACCAAAGTTTTTTAGTGGAATCAAGTTTTTCAACTTTTCTCAAAAATGTGTCGAATATGTGTAAAATAATTGAAATGTAAGCTAGTTTATCATATTCTTCTTTTTGTGTTTCTGTTAAATNATTTTAAAGTTGAAATTTTTTTTCAAGCAAGTACAAATTATTACGAGTAGACTTAAGCAAATATAAGTCCTCCAATTTTACCAAAGTTTTTTAGTGGAATCAAGTTTTTCAACTTTTCTCAAAAATGTGTCGAATATGTGTAAAATAATTGAAATGTAAGCTAGTTTATCATATTCTTCTTTTTGTGTTTCTGTTAAATTTGCCATCTATGGCCTTTGAAAATTTTTGTTGAACCAAAATCTCTTTCATCTTTTGTTACCAAATTGAAAAGTCTCATTTCCCATTAAAAATTCCAATTTCAAAATGTGAAGACATTTTGAAAAACAGAACAACCAAAATGCACAAATATGTCACTCAAAGTAATCATAAAGTAACAATATACACCGTTCTAGATTTTCAAGGTTCCGTGAGACTCAAGATCCCAGATCAAGGAAATGTTCAAACGGGTCAAGTCTAGATGTTCTAACTGAATAGTCAATACAACACGAAGATATGTCAACAAAAAATTCAAATTCTCAAGCAATTAAACACAGAAGTAATTATCAATTTGCAGTTAAATCCAACACTTCAAATAGAGGAATTAATTTCTAAATTTCTAGTACAAGCAATGGTTACCCCTTCACGGTAACTCAAACCTAATGTCACCACACACGATGACGTGCTAATGTTGAAATTTAAACGAGATAAGCCAATTTACCAGAGCGGACCTATCTGATTCCGTAAATTACGAAAGATGTGAATTTATCACTTTAGAGCCACCATGATTCGCCCTAAAGTCTTAAGCAACTGCTGCAACCAACCGAGCAAAAGTTGAATTACGAATGCACATGGGTAAAATCATCCAGATTTCACTGTATAACATGAAACACAAAACTAACAACATAAAATCATTAGAAATGTCAAAATAAAGACTATGTCCGAAGAAAGTTTCACAGGAGAAGCCCGTACGCGCCGCCATGCGCCTCGTCGGAATCCTCACCCGCAACCGTCGCTTGCTACCGTCAACCTTACGCGCCGGACCTCCAGCACCTCCTCCACCTGCACGTCTCAATTCCAGTCTCCATTTCACCAATAGCCTACTGGATTGGCCGGAAAACCCAGTTGCAGGTTCGGTTTTTCTTGAAAATTTTGGACAATTTTTTCAACAGCTTTTTCTGCCGATTTTTCAAGCTGTTTTGCACGAAAATCACCACCAAAGAATGCTATGATTACCAAATGTTGAATAATGACTCCAATCTCCACTTAATTCAAGCTCAGTTTACACCAATCGAACACCACAATCACAAACCAAAATCAAGAACCAAACCTCCAAAATCGGTTGCTCCAAGGTTCCCACAAAGGGTAGAGGGTGTGAGGATTACTATAGCCCTAAAAGACAGCCACAAATGCTAGAGACGAAGGAGAAGACAAGATACGATCAAGCACAAAGTCAATACCGAGAAGCACGAAGCCAAGAGGTTCTATTTTCTCTCAAACATGGCTACCAAACTTTCACACACACTAATTGCAACAGTAATGAGGCAACTCTTATAAAAGGGAAATTAGGTATAGGTTTTAGGTTAGAAATAGTAAGGCCCAAAAGGAAATATGTAAGTGGGCTATCAACCAGTAAAAGCCATCCAAGTTTTGGGTTGGGCCATGAGCAGCACTAATTTAATTAGGCTGCTTCAAGTGGCCCAAGTAGGTTATATGTTTGGTTTAGACAATTGTGGTGTCGATATACATTCAATCATTTGGTCGATGCCGATTGAAATAAACAATACTTATATCATCGCTCGAAATTTATTGGGTATCAAAACCCAACAAGAAGTGAAGAATTCTCCGAAAACACTATCAGATTAGGGAGATTGTGTTGATGATAGCACCTACGGTTATGCATTTTCTCTTGGTACATGAGTATTTTCGTGGCCATACAAACAACAAACAGTTGCTCCATCCTGAGCTGAAGCTGTATATACGTCAGCCTCAATTGCAACCTTACAAGTCATTTGGTTAAGAAGAATTTTAGAAGACATTGGGGAGAAACAACAAAAAGTCACATCATAATTTTGTGACAACAAATCAGCTATTGTTATGTCTAAAAATCCATGTTTTTCATAACCAGACAAGACACATTGCATACCATGTCATTTGAGATGCAATTGAAGATAGAGAAGTTGAACTCAAATATTGTAAGTCCAAAGAGCAAATTGCTGATATCTTCACAAAGGGACTTCCAACATCAAGATTTCAACAATTAAGAAAAGCACTTGGAGTCTAAGAAAAAGACATTTAAGGAGAAGATTGTTAATATGTAATATGTTTTTAGTAGAGAAGTCAAAGGAAATTGTCGAGTAATCGAGGGATAAAAATGAAATTTGTAGTGTGTTTTAGAGTCCACAAATGTATGTAATATGTCCTAATTGTGTATGAAATTGTGTAAGAAATCTTGGAAAGAAACAAAGTTCCAATTGCTCACCTTTCTATCCGTTTTCTTTGTTTTTCTTCCTTCCCTTGTATTCCGTTTTCACATAGCCGAAACTAGATTTCTCTACTTTCATATACATGAAATCCGTGTAGTATAATCTTTCCATTGTTTTTATTCGCGTGAAACTAGTGCAGTTGACACTCAAAACTGTAATCTCAGCCAACACATATTTGTACGTATCAATTTATTAAGGGCCAGTTAAAGACATAGTAATTTTTAATCAATTAACGAGGTAAAATGTTAGCCATTGCATAAAAGCGAAGTAATCCTCTCAAGCATTATCAACTAATATCAAGACGATTGAACAGAAGAAGGATGAATTGAGAGAGAGAAAAAAATAACCAGCTGCAGCCAAGGCAAGAAGTATAACTGATTAATCATCAAGACCAAACATAGGATCAGATGGGTATTTCGCAACTTTTTTATTTTCAAATTCATGTTGAGCAGCCATCAACGAATGAAAGACTTGGATAAAATTCGTGATAAAATTAATGAAAGGTTTGGGATTGTAATGGCAATTCTCCCTTGATTTATTAAAACGTCAAGTTATTTATGTATTGATTGATATATAAAATAATAAAAAAGTAATAAATAAATGAGTAATTTCAATAATTTAATAAATTCAGAGCTAAAGAATATCTCAAATACTGTAAAATTATAAGGCAATAGTAATGTTAAGAATTAAATTGTAAATAACTAAAATTAAAATATTATTTAAAAATTTATTAAGTTATTTCGGATTGAAGAATAAAAGGCATCTATAATTTTTAATATAGGTCCGTCATTCACTAACTTGAGTATCGAAGCTTTGTTGCAAACTGAGGAGGTAGCAGAATTAGTTTATTGATAAATTTTATAATTTTCAAACTATTAAATATTATATATTTCTTTTATCAAATAATTGAAAATTTTGATTAAATATTTCTTTTATAATTTTCTAAATGTCAAATAAATTTTATAATAATTTATAATACAAGAAATTCGCAAATTTCAAATGAGAAATACTTAAAAGAAGATAAGTCTTTAACTAATAACAAATTAAATGTCCAAATCCATATCTATTTATATACATGAGTGCAAATTATTATCTTTTGTCCATCGACCTGCAGCTATAGAATAATTAGATGAAGACAAGTTGCTTATTGACAAAGAACATTAATTAAATCCGAGCCATTTTTCTTCTTTTTTATTCATATTTTGCGATTTTTGTTTTCACACTTGTTGATTTAGACCTGGAATAATTTTAAGTTTGGAGGGCTCGGACTTTAATACGATCTTCGTTTTTATGTCTAGCCACATTTGTATATTGATTCGTGATTTCATGCCATTCGAACCTTTTTAAACTAAATACACTGAAATAGATATAATTGGACATGATAATTAATCAATTTTGTTACATGACTATAGATTAACAAGAAAATAATCTCAACCACTCAACAAGAAAACGTTATTCTTGTAAACAAAATATAAATAAATAAACTTGTTTTAGATACTAATTTAAATTAATTAGTTCAACAAAAATGAGCCACCCAGTTCTCTACGTGATCTATGTACATATGAAAAACAATCTTGTTACATGTAATGGTACATGTTAGTTTACCCAACCTCACTCTCCCCTCCCCCACCTCACATGGGGTTTGGTCTCACGCATTTCTTGGATGTGAGACCAGACCCCATATGAGGGAGGAGATGGGGTAAAGTAAATCAAAGTATATCCCAAAGGGTACAAATAACATAATTCCATGAAAAATTATGCACTCGTTAATAATAATTTGAGACACAATAAATAAATTGAATATATTTATATTCCCCATAGGCTCCCACTTACTACAGATTACAAGAAATCCCATAACCTTTTCTTGTTATCTTGTACTGATTTTTATTATCCTCCTCAATAATACTATAATGTCCAGGCATGACAATTAACATTATTTTACCCAAATGTGTGTGTGTATATATATGTTTTCTCTTTCTACATCTATCTGTTTCTCTCTCTAATATAGAGACCTGAACTGAGAGGAACCTGCCTTCTTTCCTATTCATGCTAGCTCTCAACTTCCAAACATAAAAAATCCAGAACGGTGAAAATTTCAACGCATTCAAATTCATTGAACCTGGACACTGTTTCTTATATATTTATATTTCTGGGATCCTATTTTCTAGTTGTCCAGGTCCTGCAAGAAAAGATTATCTGTAAATTATACAATTGGATTTTTTTTATTGTTTATTTATTGTATTTTTTTCCTGGGTTTTATTTCAGAAACCTTACGTGTGTATAGATTCATATATTGTATTTGTTTTTACAAAAAGGACTCGATATGGTTTAAAGGCCAAACGAGTATTTAGATCAGTCGAAAGTTCAAATGAGTCATCAGATTTCAAGGTTGATGTTCGAGTGAATCTACGTTAATGATAGACCTTTTTTTCTCTTTGATAAATGCGATTATTGATTTAGATAAAAGAGTTATCGATCAAGAAAAACTTGAATAACATTAACAATGGAAGGAGTATAAACAAATCTAACGTGTTCGAATTTATTTTTATTTTGTCATAATTATTTCTAAGATTGTGTTCATGCTTAATTATTTGGATTGTCCATGTTTCTTCCTTCCTAGTACTTGATTTATTTGTCAATGTCTTTAGAGATGTGGCCGGTGGATTTATTTTGAAAAACTAATTTAGAATTTTATGTTATTTGACCTCTCGAAACTAAGCCCTTGTTTGATACTGATTAAAATTTAAATGTTAATGTAAGTCAAAATTAACAATTAATTTTAATCATATATTTCAAGAATTCCAGAACTTTTTAACTACATATTTAATTAATTTTTATCAAAATTTACTAAAAATCTGATTTTAATCATCACCAAACAAGAGTTAAACCTCAGTTTGGATAATAATTTATAAAGAGTTTATAAATTTAGTTAAATGTTTTTCAAATATTTAATTAATTACTCGTTGCTATTCAAACCTTTCGTGGAATCCACTACTATTTATCTTTATAAATCATTTATAAACTTCTCAAATTGGAGCTAAAACATATTGAATAAGATAACGTCTAGTTTATTGTATTGTCAACTTTTATTTAGCTAATATTGGTTTTAATTAATGTGAATCAAAAGATATACATTCAAAAAGCAACTTTTCTCTTATGTCACATCTGTTTGTTATAAAAAGCACTGTGAACCCACAAGATTTTTAGTTCTTGTAGAAATAATGACTGGAACTGTTTCCACAATGCTTTATTTCTTCCATATATAAAACATTTACCATGATCTTCTAAAATTCATCGTCTTCGCTCTTAAAGTCGAGTTATCTTAACACGTTTTGTATAAACTTGGCCCTGATTTGTCTACCATCATTTCAAAACTCTTTTTTTCTCAAATTCATTTTCAACCACACAATTTCAAAATAAAATTTTTTGTACATATACCCAAAACATTTTTCTAATTTTTAATCACATGTTCTTTAAAAAAATCATTATTTCAAAACTCATCTTCTTACTTTAATGGAGACAAACATGGGTTTAAAGATACTCTCATTCATGAACAAATCAAAAGACGGAGGTATTCATCAAAATTGACATGAAATGTTGTAGTTAAAATTCTAATAGATCTAATAAACCGAATGAAACGACAAAAAAAATGTAGATATAGTCGACTAGTGAGTTTCTTAAGAACAAGTCTTTGTAGTCGACCTCGAATTCATGTTATCCTACAAATATCAGAAGGCAAAACTGAGCAACTTTTTTCATACTTTTCACTTCCATAATTATGATTGTGTTGAACTTTCTTGAATAAGAAAAGTGAATGCACTTACAACGGCTGTCCGCCGCGAATGGAGACTGTAATTCCACACCCCTCCTTTATATTATCAACTATGAACCATTATTAGAGGACATTACAAACCATTGACACAACACAAAGATAACGTACTAAATCTCTAGACAAAGTGGCCTATATTGTATTAAAGTCAACTCATCAACTATTTATTTTGCATTAAGTAATTATTTTTGTTCAATTATTATTAATTATATAGCGATTCTCATTAATTAAGTAGTGTTATCCAAAATCATTCTCCAAGAATATGAATGTGATTGTAAAGAGATCTAGATTCATTACTGTATATGATGAAATGACCCTTGTGTGTATTTTAATACTTTAGCTCTAAAGTCTACTTATAGCAGCTCAGGTGTACGTATATAAAATAAAGGTTCTCTAGTTCTTTCGTAGAATATCTTATAGATCTTTTTTGAATAGGCTATCCTGGTGAGTGGTGATCCTAGCTCTCTCATTAAGTCGTCGCCCCATATTCTTTCATAGTATTTACTTTGTATCGTTTATGTGAATCCCGAGAAAAGATTCATGTAGTCGACTCAAAAATTCATATGGAAATTTGATCGTTACTAGTTTATTGTGTAGGTGATATAGGGCCAAAATGACTAGCAACCGTGTTACAAACGATGAAGACATAACTAGCGCTGCTTCTTCTCGTCGCCATGCTGACAACTTGCCATATGTTCACAAGGTGGGATTTCCTCCCAAGCAGAGTTTGTTAAAGGAGATTACATATACTTTGAAGGAGACATTCTTGCATGATGATCCCTTACGCCCGTTTAAGGACCAAACAGGAACACGAAAGTTGAAGCTTGGCATTGAAGCCATTTTTCCCATATTGGATTGGGGAAGACATTATAAACTCTCTAAGTTTAAAGGTGACCTGATTGCTGGACTTACCATTGCAAGTCTGTGTATTCCTCAGGTAATCAAATTCCCAAGAAACTACATTTACTAATGTTGTCAGTGCATGTTACGGATTAAGACCTAATCTCTTCCTACGAGAGTCATAATAAACCAAACGAAATCAGAAACAAGAAAAGAAAAAGCACATGCACAGGCACACTAGGTCTACTTGCAGTCGCAGGATTAGGCTCGACTCAGCCTAACAGTTAGCTATCTCACTTGCCAGTTCTAATTTTTCCTGGCTTTGCATTGCAGGATATTGGATATGCAACACTTGCAAATTTGGATCCTCAGTTCGGGCTGTGTAAGTTAAAAACTTTTCCTCAACAATCTTCACTTCTTGATTTCAGTAAAAGCCTAATGAATATACTATAATAAGAAACAAGTTCAGGGACTTGCATAGGAAGCTTGACTTTTGCTGTAATTTCAGATAGTAGTTTTGTTCCGCCCTTGATATATGCCTTCATGGGTAGTTCAAGAGATATTGCCATTGGACCTGTAGCCGTGGTGTCTCTGTTGCTCGGGAGTATGCTTCAAGAAGAGATCGACCCCAAGAACAAAATAGAGTATCAGCGCCTTGCATTTACAGCAACATTTTTTGCTGGAGTTACTCAGTTTGTACTTGGTTTTTTCAGGTATTTCCAATTTCGTTCCATTCGATTTTTTGCCCTTAAGAATTGGCTTCAAACACAAATGATTTCTCATTTCTCCAACTGTCTTTGTTTCAGATTGGGATTCTTGATTGACTTTCTTTCTCATGCTGCCATTGTTGGATTTATGGCTGGAGCATCAATCACTATCAGCCTTCAACAACTCAAAGGTCTACTGGGGATAAAGAAATTCACAAAGAAAACTGATATTGTTTCTGTGATGCGTTCTGTGTTCACTGTAGTACATCATGGGGTGAGATTATTAACACAATTTCATACATACAAGAACACGTACATATAGTTTCGATCTTAAATTGTTTGGTTCAATATCAAGTTCTCGACCTCCTCCTTGTGCGATGATCTTTCAGTATTCTTGTTGAAGCTAATTGTTTCTCTGTGTTGTAGTGGAACTGGCAAACTATCTTAATAGGAGTCACTTTCTTGGCTTTCCTTCTCCTTGCCAAGTACATTGTAAGAATCATAGTTCTTCTGAATATTCTTAGTTACTTTATGATGCGATAAATCCGTTTATTATTTAAAAAATATTTGCATGAGCAGGGCAAAAAGAACAAGAAATTGTTCTGGATTCCAGCAATTGCTCCATTGATTTCAGTTATCATTTCGACCTTTTTCGTCTACATCACTCACGCTGATAAAAAGGGTGTCCAGATTGTGAGTATCCAGATCACGATGAAAACCATAGTATTATCATTCATTAAAACGACTTTTCTGATATCAATTTTTACGCGATCTTTGAAGGTGAACGATATTCATCGAGGCATCAACCCATCGTCTGCGAAGCAAATATATTTCACTGGTGAATATCTTGCAAAAGGTTTCAGGATTGGGGTTGTGGCAGGCATGGTTGCGTTGACAGTAAGCAAAAAATTGACAAATTAAACAGTGATTAGGCAAAATAGAAATAAAAAACACACGAAGCAAACACAGACTTATCGCGGTTCACAAAGAAACTTATGCTGGTATTGTCACTACTGATAAACCTAATTGACATTGAATTACAGGAAGCTGTAGCGATTGGTCGGACATTTGCAGCCTTGAAGGACTATAATCTAGATGGAAACAAAGAAATGGTAGCATTAGGGACAATGAATGTGATTGGCTCAATGACATCTTGTTATGTGGCTACAGGTTGGACTAGAATGCTTATTCTGTCTATCGTTAAACAAAGGATTGGATAATCTAGTCCAATATTGCGTACCAAACATGTACTAATTGTTTTGTTTTGCAATGATATTGAAGGGTCATTCTCTCGTTCTGCTGTAAACTACATGGCTGGATGCAGCACAGCAGTGTCAAACATCGTCATGTCTTGCGTTGTACTACTAACTCTAGAATTGATCACCCCATTGTTCAAATACACACCAACCGCCATATTGGCTTCCATCATTATATCAGCTGTGGTAGGCTTATTCGACATAGACGCGATGATTCTTATATGGAAGATCGATAAATTTGATTTTGTTGCTTGCATGGGAGCCTTCTTTGGTGTGGTTTTCATCTCAGTGGAAATAGGCCTTCTGATCGCGGTAAGAAGATAGAAATTTCTAAGATATCTCAATTTCATTTTGCCAGACGATCTAACTTCTTGAGCTGTTCTATACACCAGGTGTCTATATCTTTCGCGAAGATTCTCTTGCAAGTGACAAGGCCAAGAACAGCAGTACTAGGTAAAATTCCTAGGACTAGTGTTTATAGGAACATTCAACAATATCCAGAAGCAATAAAGGTTCCCGGTGTTCTGATTGTTCGAGTTGATTCTGCAATCTACTTCTCCAATTCAAATTACATCAGGGAAAGGTATAATCTTGTAGAAAACGAGGTAACTGTATTTTGTTGGAAGATTCGACTTGGAATTCGACGAATGCTAATTGAAATACATACTTATAGGATCTTGAGATGGCTAACTGATGAAGAAGAGCAGCTGAAAGTAAATAACCTACCAAGAATCCAATATGTGATTGTTGAAATGTCTCGTAAGGATTTCTAGTATCACTATGTTCCATATTTTTGCCCCCTATTGCTCCCAAATGAACCTAAATTCTTACCACCAAATGTTGTTCTTTGCAGCTGTAACCGATATAGACACCGGTGGCATTCATGCTTTGGAAGATTTATACAAAAGTCTACAAAAGAGAGATATACAGGTATTTCAACAACTTTGATATGAGCACTACACATTAATTCTTAGATAGACAGGTGTACTATACTCTTTAAGGATATGTTCGGTCTACTGGACTCAACACAATAAGACATGACTATCAAATTCATCACTTCTCATTTCTGATCATTACATATTATTCTAACGTTTGTTTATACACAGCTCGTTCTAGCAAACCCGGGACAAGTTGTGCTTGACAAGCTCCATGCATCGGATTTTGCAAACAAGATTGGAGACGACAAAATCTTCCTCACTGTTGCGGATGCCATTACAACTTTGGCTCCCAAGATGGAGCCTTGACTATATTTCTAGTTGGCCTAACCCGGAATATTACAAGTATGTGTGAGTTTGCTTTCCGACAAGGAATATATGCAGGTTGAGAAATGGGGAAATATCAAACTCAAGAAGAAGAGTGTAAAGTTGGCTTTACGTTGAGAAACTTTTGACATATACAATAATACGTTTTATTTTCTCGTTAAATCTCTTATTATATGGTTCGTTTTGTTGTGTTAATTCGCTTGTTGATGAATACAAATATATGTTGCAATCAACATGTTTGTCCGAGTTCAAGATTTTCGTTCTAATTTTCTTGATAAATGGTTTCCAAACTTTCTTTGTATAAACTTAGCAAAAAAAATATTATGACAATATCGTACCTAAGGCACGTTAAACGAAGTGACGAGTACTGGAAGAACCATGAGTAAAATTAAGGTAAATCAAATATTCAAGTTAGGAACTCGTTCAGTAATAAAAGAACGATATATGTATCTCCTATTTATCCACGTCTCTAATCCAAAAGGACTAGTAAGATAGAATATCTGGACAGTTAATGCAAACATACATAATAACAATATTCCCTCGTGATCCATTCTCATTTGAAAATCGAGCATCAAATGATCAGAAGATAGCAGCAAGTACCATGGTGAGGAAAAGCATTCCCAAGGAGATGGCGAGTCCACAAGAACCAGAGCTTCCCGGAGCTGGTGTAGGAGCATTTTCATTAGCAACAATGCCGGTACTTGGAGCACCAGCGACTGAGCTAGGTGGCAATGACAACGGAGAAAGAGCTGAAAAGAAAAGGAATATACTTATCTTAAGAAATTTGTAGACTCTACCCGAACATGTTTTGCTAACCTTAAAAGTTACTTTTCTACAAAAGTAAATTTTTGAAATACATTAAGAATTATGTATAGGCAAAGAAAAGAAGCTAAAAGGAAACTTAACCTAATATTAGTATGTAAATGGAAATAATTTAGCTGATTGCACAAATTATCGTGTAATTTTGAAACATGACCTTCAGTTACCTAAGACAATTTGGGTTGATGATTTTATTAGTCAATGCTTCAGTTCATGAACTAAAGCTTACAAATTCTCAATAATTACAACTGAACCACAGGAACAATAAAATCACCATCAAATCTCAAAATAAATAAGCCCTTGTTTGATTTTGTTATAAATCAGAATTTTCGCTAGTTTGAAAATCGGAATTTTAAATTAAAATTAATAGTCCGAAAAATAGCAAAGTTCCACTAGTTGACATCCCTATGTACACTTTTCCTGAAAGTACCAAACGTACCCTCATAAGTTAACGGGGTTGTGTAGGTGAAACTATGCATCAAAGAATAATGTTATCTAACACAATTGGTGCTAAACACCTGTCTAAATAACCACACTTGATAAATTCAATTAAATAAATTGTGACATTGTATTAATATTATGTAATTACCATCTAAACGGGTGCTTGATATCAACGATGCTAAATAACATTACTCATGCATCAAATTGAAAATCCAAGCACGATCAAAATCATCTTCACTAAAAGCAAAAGCATGGATGTGATGAAATGTCATCCTTCTTAGTGTCATAATTTTTCCAGCCAAAATCATTATAAAATGCAGACGGGCCCCATGAAAATAAATGGAGACAGACGAGAGCTTAGGAACACAAGGACTCTTTTGACTTAATTTGGCCCACTTCAAACCTTGAGCAGCACAACAAGGAATGAGACACCACCAGAATCACATAAATACATAAAAAGAAAATAGAAAGACAATAGACCCCAACAGCAAAAAGGATAACAAAATAGCCCCCCACCCAAATTTGCCCAAAAAGTTGGTGTGTGACACGACAAAATACTAAGGATTTTTGAAAGGTTAAAGTCGACTATGTACATAAATATTTTTAATAATTCGGTTCATTGCTAGAGCTACACGTGCCTATACAAATAGTACATTGCCAATGTGTGATAATTTCTAAAATAAAATCAGATCAAAGTAGATACAAACATATAACTAGTCGAGATCTGTGTCTACCTGGAGAACCACCAGTGACAGAGCCCATGCTCACTGTACAAAGAATAAAATAAAAGTAAAAATAAAAATAAAAGAGAAATTAATGAAAATAAAAGCAAGTAAAATAGAAGAAAAAGTAAACTCACAGCCACAGTTACTAACAGAGGGTGCAGAGACATGGCATTCAGATGGTAGAGCCAAGGCCTTAGTAACATTGAGAGTGACACCAAATTGTGCACTGTTTTTAAAGCCTTCGCAGAGACACTGGGGGTCGGTTTTGAGCACAGTTTTGAGGCCAGAACAACAGGTTCCTTCAGGCTTCTTGGTGGTGCTTCCAGCGGTAACAAATGACAGGCAGTCCGCCATGTTGAGCACCAAACTAGAGCAATCCACGGCGGGGGCTGGCGCCGCGTGGGTGGCGGAGTGAGCTGTGGTCAAGAAAGTGGCCCAGAGCATGAGCATGAGCATGAGCATGCACGAGAGTGGAAATTTGGAGAACAATGCCATTGTAAGGAGATCGTAGATTTTTAGTTTTTGTTTTAGAGAAAGACCAGTACTGGAAAATGAAAATCAAGAAAAAGGTAAGAGGTTTGAAGGGTAATGCGGGAGTATTTATTGGTGGAACTGAGTGTGGGATGGGGGTGGGTGGGTTGTTTTAATGATGGGTTAGAGTGGGAGGACACGTGGACTGACGTGTATGGAATGAGAATTAGGGTGCTTAGAGTTTAGGAATTGAAATACCAAAATACTTTTTAGTTCCCTACAGGTCGGTATTTTTGAAAAATTAAAATATGTTTAAAATTTAAAAAACATTCTTGAATTTTTTTTAAATATTTTTGGAAGTGATTTGTTCGGTTAAAGTGCTTCTTCTTGAGGAAGATGATCAAGTAAGCTCCTCCAAAAAGATATTCTAAAAAAAAAAAGTAAAAGCTATTCCAAACATTCGTTAAATTATTGTCTTGATTTCAAGAAATAAATTGATGTTATCATACTAACAAAATTTAAATTTATTTGTTGTGATGTTCCATCATATTCAAGAATGTATATGCACTTGGTATCTTCGTGTAAAATTAAAAATATTTTTAAAAAATTAATTTTTTATTTAATCCAAACTAAACATTAATTTAAACCACACATTTACAATTACTATTTATTTATTAACCACACATTTCATGTAGCTCAATATCAATTTTTTCTAAAAACTTAACAATAATTTTACCCTAACACTTCATCGAAAATACTCAATTGCCTTTTTAAACTTGAATTAAGGAAAAGTACAGAGTATTATTTCAATTAGAAGTTTGCTATGCAAGTTTAAATATTAATTTTATTTTCTATTTCAGTTAATTGCAAAGAAAATTGTTTTATTTTTCCTTTTAGTTTCATTTCTTTATTTTATCTACCCCGGTAAAAATTTAAAATATGTAAATAATTATTATTATTATAGACATGGTTTACTTTACGAGAAATTGGATTAGGGCTGGACAAAACTCTCGAACCGAATCGAATCGAGCGGTTCTTCATAAATTAAATAGTCAAACGAGTATCTGAATCGAGATCCGATGTGTTTGGGTCGGTTATCGATTCTAGACCAAGAACTGAAGAATTGAATTTAAATAAATTTTTAATTTTTTATATTGAATTATTTAAATTTTTTTTAAACAAATTAATTAAACAAACCAACCAAATTAATTTTTTGTAAGCCCAACATTTAGGCTTTATCCTTATCATTCCTCTTAAAAATTAAATCAAATAGTTGGTAAGTATTACCAATACTTAAAAATATTTTATTTTTATAATTTTTAATTTATATTTCATTTTCTTTATGCAGGCTACTTGCAACAAATGAATTATTTATATGGATCGTCGATATTTTAATATTAGTATCTATTTTTTGGTATTTGTATACATTGAATTAATCTTATTGGACAACTTGTTATTTATATATTTTTAAATTGGACTACGTTAATTTGTAAAAGTTACGAATGAACATGTCATTAGTTGTGTTTATGTAGTATTGTTGTAAATATTAAAAATCTTAATTATGGTACGGAACCGAACCAAATCAGAACGGTTCCATAATTATATTTGGACCTGACGATTCCATTTATTAAACACTCAAAAATTTTGGATCGATTCGATTCTAAGGAGAACCGAATCGAACCAACCCATGTCCAGCCCTAAATTGGACGTGGGCACCCAACCAATAGGGGGCGCCACATCGCCCCCTAGATGGACGGCCTATGTGGCCATGTCCATATAGCAGGGTTCTTACTTTACAGCTTGAGTAAAGATTGGTTGGATTTGCTCTTTTTCTCATCTGTCAATTAACGCGGTGTAACTTCGAATTTCAAGTTCTCAACTCACATCAACTCTTGCTCTATGCCATGTAGATTGTTTAGAGTATGGCTGCTATTTATAATTTGTCAAACTGTCCGTTAGACCCGATCATGGAAAAGAGTAATTATGAAAAAGTTTATAACCTCCTATTCAGTAGCATTTTTTGGAAAAATATTATTTTAAAATAATAACGTTTTGAAATTACGTGTAGTATTGTGTGAATATGTGGTTTAAAATGAATATGTTAAAAAAAAAAAGTTTTCAAAGTAGAGACGGAGAGGGGCTAAGTTTCTTTTGGTCATCCACAAAAGAAATAATTCTACCTGCTGAATAATTGTTTGACTAAATATTATATTTTTGTTATATGATATCTACAAAATTAGTTATGTATGACATTTTACTAAAAATAAAATTTTGATAAGTATAATTAATGCAAATTTCAGTTTTCAATAAAAAGCTTTAAATTAAAGCTTGTTTAAAACAGCTTAAAAAATCCATATTCACTCGAAAATGACTGATAAAATCGTGTGCAAATTCAGTTGGATAATTGGACCAACTTGTGTGACCTGATAGCACATGACCATGTTTAATGGACCTTCAAAATCTTTAACAAATAAATATTGCCTATTAATTTCATAATATTCATTACAAATTTTAAAATTTTCTTTTTTTCTTATAGATGGTTTACATAATTTTAAACATTAAGTTTCATGCCAAGGCATGGTCGATTTAATTTTTAGCTTATATCAGTGTTTCATATTTTCTTTCTTTTTTTTTTTGAGATAAAGTTCATGTTTGGTTCCAATTTTTTAAAACTCATTTTTTTTCACATACATTTTCAATCACACATTTTATGGAATTCGGAATTTTTGTCATACACATATTTTAATCAACTATTATTAAAATTAATTTAAAATCTAATTTTTAG
>CAIGRN010000752.1:0-11643 GCA_903798345.1 Fraxinus anomala | reverse complement strand
AGAAACTTTAAAATTAGTTTAGGGTCCATTTGATATGAATTTTACTTTTACTTCTTATAAAAGAATTTTTGAAGGAAATTACCTTAATTTTTATTTAAAAATTAATATGATAAAATCTAACATTTGCATTGATGTTTAGTAGGGCTGGTCACTTCAGTGTCAAAACTAAGAGGTGGTTGTTTTTTTTTTTTGTTTATCGAACCAGCATATGTCAATTCATTTTTTGATGACTCCCAATAGAGAGTCTAAACTTGTTGATGCGTATTGAAAGGGAGTTAGAAATGAACATAAATTTTTTCACCTATTCGAAGTGTTGAAAATAATGCAATTTTTTTCCCAATCATTGAAAGCAATTTTCAATGGCACAAGGATCTACTCACAACCACCTCCACTATTATAGAATCCGAGTATTTAAAAGCATTTCCTAATTCGAAAGTATTTTTAGAGAAAATCATATTGGATAATCTATCTTCTAATTATCAGAAGTAGTTTCATAAACTTAATTAGTAAAAAAAAATAAAAAAAAATAAAAAATAAAATAAAAAGTAATTTTTAAATCTCAAAAGTAAAGTTTGTTTTGACTTTTTAAAAATGGTGAGTTTAGGGACAACGAATTGCACTACCCTAGCCTCGGTATCCTGCTTTCACAGAAAAACCTTAAATTCGGGGCTTGACTTTGACGCGCTCGGCTTCGTGCTAACATCAGAAACTTTAAAATTAGTTTAGGGTCCATTTGATATGAATTTTACTTTTGCTTCTTATAAAAGAATTTTTGAAGGAAATTACCTTAATTTTTATTTAAAAATTAATATGATAAAATCTAACATTTGCATTAATGTTTAGTAGGGCTGGTCATTTCAGTGTCAAAACTAAGTGGTGGTTGTTTTTCTTTTGCTTATCGAACCAGCATATGTCAATTCATTTTTTGATGACTCCCAATAGAGAGTCTAAACTTGTTGATGCGTATTGAAAGGGAGTTAGGGATGAACATAAATTTTTTCACCTATTCGAAGTGTTGAAAATAAAGCAATTTTTTTCTCGATCATTGGAAGCAATTTTCAATGGCACAAGGATCTACTCACAACAACCTCCACTATTATAGAATCCGAATATTTAAAAGCATTTCCTAATTCGAAAGTATTTTTAAAGAAAATCATATTGGATAATCTATCTTCTAATTATCAGAAGTAGTTTCATAAACTTAATTAGTCAAAAAAAAAAAAAATTAAAAGTAATTTTTAAATCTCAAAAGTAAAGTTTGTTTTGACTTTTTAAAAATGGTAAGAGTTTAGGGACAACGAATTTCACTACCCTAGCCTCGGTAGCCTGCTTTCACAGAAAAACCTTAAACAGAGGATGAAGCGAAAGAGAGAAGAACAAGTAAAAATGGACATAGTGTGGCAAACTCCCGCCAATCCTCCACAACGCCATGATTACATCTTCCGCGACGGTAAATAATTTTTGAAATTCGTAACACCCACAAAATAAAAACGGTAAATTATTTTCGAAATTTATTAATACCCACAAAAGGATGAAACGCTAATTTTTCTGCTTTTTCTTGATAAGATTATTGTTAAGTATTTGCATAATTTTTTTAAAAATATTTTTGTTGATTATTTTCTTAACGTTATGTTAATTGTCTTTCAATATTTTGCAGGGATAAGATATGTTAGACCCTACTACTTTGAATTCATATCTCATGTGGGTATACATTTATTTAATTAGGCGATGGATTAATTATCAATTAAGTGAATAGTTGAAGTAAAAATACGAAATGGGATGTGGGTTTTGTGTACAGGCGAAGAATAGGTGGGCGGGGAAGACGGTTGTAGATTTATTTGCCGAGGAATTCAAAGGCCGGCCGCACGATTATTATGTATGTGGGTTGTTTACAAATTACTTCCTTATTGACACATTATGAATTTGCTGTTTCTATTTTTCAACTTTTTTTGCTTAAAAGAATTTATAGTTGCATAGTGCAGCAGGAGCGGGCACTGGCATTTGTTGATTTATTACTCAATTCGAGTTTTTTCCCAAGACAATTATTTCAAACTAGTACATTGCATTCTTGAACAATTTTTAAGCTTTTAATCATCTTTCACTTGTTACATAGTGTAAAATTTTGTGAATGTAAAATACGATAAATGGATTGACAAATCATAGGTTTCTGCTGTGAAAGATGGACGGATACAAGTTGATGGACAGATTGTACCTGTTTCGTATGTAGTTCAGCCATCGCAAAAAATAAGCCACTTTTTGCACAGGTTGATTGTTCTTATTATTTTTCCGTTCAGGGAGGCCCCTTATTTTTATGTCAATTGTAGTTATTTTCATGAATTTCTACAACGTGTCGTATTCTGAAGTGTCAGTTCTCTGTGCTTGAAATTTGAGTTATTAACGTACTAAAAGTTGTAGACATGAACCACCAGTGATGGCATTGAACGTCGAGATTCTCCATCAAGAATCAGATGTCTTAACTGTTTGTAAGCCTGCATCAGTTCCAGTAAGTAAATCTAATTAAAATGGTCTTTGCTTGTTGCTTATCAATAAAAAAATTATTTTTGCCGGTAATGGGATCATAAAACAGCTGAATCCTCAAGTTATCATTTATTTTGTAAGGTAAATCGAGGTATTTTGCAGTCTGGTAGCCCTTTCTACTGTACTTCAAAGAACTTATTGCGTTTAAGTATTAGGTTGCTTTGTATGGCTTTATTAGTATAGTGTTACCAGTTCCCTTTAGAAATATGATTCATAGCTTCCATGTGTGTTGTGCCAATTGCAAAAAGTACTTTTTACTTCATATGACCTCTTTCAGATATCTCTCTGCCGCTTTCTCAAATTAGGTGCATCCGTGTGGACAATATCGCAAGAACACTGTTGTAGGTATCCTTCAGGCAGAGTATGACTTGGCACCATTATTTCGTATCCTACCTCTTTGTGGCAGAGATGAGTAGCATAAATATTCATCTAATTTAAGGTTGTGCCAAACCTTGTGGCGGAGTTCATATCTTATTTTTATGTGCCATCCTTTTAAAAAAAAAAAATACTAATTGCATGTTTGTTAAAGATTATAATTGCTTATAAGCAGTAGATCTCATGAATGCGTGGTAAAAATTATTTAAAAGTTTTGGGTCTTACAAATATGTCGATAAGAATAGATTTTGACCGGCTTATAAACAATTATAAACTTTGACAAACATGCACTAATATCCTCGCAAACTGTAGTTGTGTAACTTTTAGGGTTTTCGTATCCTTGACACTATCAGCTATTCATAGATTAGATCGCTTGGTCTCTGGACTTCTTATTCTAGCAAGAAGCGCTTCTAAGGCTGACAATTTCAGGCAACAGGTAAATTCATTAATAAATTTGCAGATAACATCTCGTTCTCGCTAAATTACGTGAAGGGTTTTATGTAAGAAATAATTTGATCAATGTATTTACAATGCATATACATTATTTGTATTTCATAGATGCATTTTTCCAAGAAGATAAATGAATGCTTAAATGACTCCTTTCATGCTCTCCTGAAGTGCACCATTTTGTTTCAGATTGAATCCGGAAAAGTTAAGAAACAGTATATTGCAAGGGTTGTTGGAGTATTTCCTGAGAATGAGGTACTTATTACGAACGCTATCTACACGTAAAGAATTTTCTTGTTCTTTGCTTCGCTTCACTTTACTTTTCTTTTTTTACAGCAAGAAGTTAATGTAAATGTCAATTACAATGCTCGAGAAGGGATGAGCACGGTGGAGGTTCAAATTTCTATTCACTGCATTGTCTTTGTGTGTCATCTTTTGCTTTACAGTTGTAATAAGATGTGCCTTCTCACGGATTGGTTTTTGACACTGCGGGATGGATTTTCTTTTGCATCTTATACGAATGTCAAGTAATTTCATTTCTTTTACGAGGTAGAAAAGCTTTGTTTACGATAATTAAAATATCATGGGCGGTTAATGGCTGACAATAAAATGCACTACTGAAAATTCGAACCATTTTTCCATTTCATTGATGCCACAATGCTGATGTGTTCTAACCAACCCAAGATTCCAACTTTTTCGCAGATAACACGCTTTGAAGGAGAATAGATTTGCTTGCTCTGACATGATCTTTGAATGTACACCCCCCTTGCATTTTCTCCCATTTCTATGACAACATTACTTTATAATCAAACATGCTTGATGGTTGTCTTACTAAGGTTTGGTACCCAGATCGAGGCAGGAATTGTGGTTTCCACTTCCGTTTTCTGCCTTGTATGCAATTTATTTTTGAATGTAGCATTATTCCTTGAACTTACATTGTTTCAGCTCCTGTACTCGTGATTTTAGAAATTATATGAAGCGTCCCTTGTTTAGGTTGTTTTACTTTCATTTTGCTCATTTTGAGCATTACAATGTACACGATGGTGGTATGATTGTATGCGTTAGTGGGCACTGCGACATCTAATCGCCCTGTTTCCCCTTAAAAACTTTGTAATTTTAAGAAAGTGTTCTTGTGAAATTAGGTTCCCACCTCTCCCCTTCCCCATTCCGTAATCCACAATGAAATATTTAGCTGATCTTTGTGATCAACTGGTTATACGTCGATCATAAAATGCAGTTAACGGGTTGCTTATCTGCTATTTAGGGCAGCACCTGATATAGTCCTTGATGAACGCCCCATCATCATTATTTCCCTCGCTCATTATGGTTTTGCATATCATGCCTAGCAGTAACTTATGATGAGACACACATGCAGGTGGAAGGCAGTCACAATGGTAATGCGCCTTTAAAAGGGAAGGCTGCTTGTACCAAATTCACTAGGATTAGCACGAATGGAAATCATAGTATTGTCTCGTGCGAACCAATCACTGGCAGGACACATCAGGTGAAAATTCATTTTGCTCAGAGGGGAATTTGTGAACTTTTTGCTTTCATAATATCAAATGTTACCCTATACGTTCCCATCTTCATAGCTTTCTATTTTCTTTTGAAAATCTCCATTAACATTTGTGGCAGATATCAGATTGATTTAGTTGTACTCTAAGCAATATGACATAAAGCTTTTACGCATTGGAATTATTGTTCAATGGTTATAGCAGAATAAGCGCAGAACAGTTATTTTCTATATTGTTTTAGCTAAGATGACATACCGTATAAGTACAACTCTCTCGTGCAGATACGTGTCCATCTTCAGTATACGGGGCATCCTATAGCTAATGACATGCTTTACCTATCCGAACGCATTAACGAACGCTCTACCGAAGGATTGAGTGCAGACAGAGCTGCAGCTAAGTCAGGGCTTTCCCCACAACCCAATCCTCGTGAAACTTGTATGGATGACCCTCAAGATGACTCCAGTATTGATTTCAGCATAGATCCAATGTGTACTAATTGTCCGAACTTGGCTCCTAAAGGGTAAGAAGCATTTCTTCAGCAGCATGAATTTATGATGGAATATAATTCAATGTAATTATTTATCAGCTTCATCTTTTCCACTGGATTGAAGAATTTGTTCGTGCTTATCATTTGAAGTTGATATTGCACATGATGAAACCTTTAGGTAATTGGCAAACCAGATGAGATTACTGAAGCACATGGACTTTCATTACCGATATATATTGTTTCTAATGAAAGAGGTGGTTAAGAAACAGATTGATAATGGCAGCTTGCTGAATGATAAAGTATTAAAAAATATGAGGTTTTAGGGGCTAAAATGTATCAATGTTTGCGTGTTAACTAAGGCTGTAATTTAGGTTAAGAATACAAATGTAAGAATCATACAATATCTGCTTAGAATAATTTTGAAGAGGCACTCTTGATTTTGTTATTCATTTGAAAGTTAAGTCTATTGTGTCCTGACGATCATCCAATTGTTTTTTGTGAAGCATTAGTAATTCTGCATCACTTGAAAGGCGGTTCTTATCTAGAACTATTCATTGGTGGATTTATGCATCTTTTCTATGAGTTTCTGCCTTCGGCTTCTGAATCATGTATCCCTCCTTTAAAGATTTATACTGCACCTAATGTAGTAAGGGTGTCAAAATGAGCTGGGTTGCACAGTGCTTGAGCACCCCACTATGGTTTATGCCCAACCACGCCTACAGCCAGGCCAAATATCTGAACTTCACCTGCCCAGTTTGCACCTCTGACCTAATGTGGATTGTGTGCTGTATAACTGATGCCTAACACAATCAAGAACTTGATTACCTGTCTGTCTTCTGTGCAGCTATGATGGACGTGAAGAGGGATTATGGCTACATTGTGTTAGATATGCTGGGACAGACTGGACTTATGAATGCCCATATCCACCTTGGGCATCCCTCTGACCTTTTTTCTTTCGTCTTCAGTTTATAAATTTGAGAAAACTGTACCGTTTCTTCATCTGTATAAACATTTATGGCTCGTTTGGCTAGATAAATTGTACAATCCTCGACTGGATTTTGAAAGAAGAAAGATTGTACAACACAATGTGATAACGCTCGATATTTTTTTAAAAGCAAGATTTGTTTCGTTACATTTCAAAGAACTTCAACTTGTATGAGTGAAAAATGAGGGGAAGTTTGAACTCGGGCCGCTAAAATGTGTCTTAGGTTACCCTGAAGGGGTAAAAGGGTCTAGCAATTAGCACGTTTTAATAGAAGAGTATGCACTAGTTAGACTACTCCCGGTTGGAAAAAAAAAAACTACACTGGTGTAAAAGATAGAGTCGAGTATTTTCAGGCTCTTCATGTTGGTGTGCAGGGCTGTCTGCTCCTAATAAGCACACTGCCTATTTTTCATTTTGGGGATTGAAGAGAACAAGTTTGCTTGGGTGAGAGCCATTTTCATTATGGAATAAGTCATATTACAGAAACTATTGAAGCAGACAAATTTGATAGAAATAAGACAAAATCATCAATAGACAGAGGTGTTTACGAAGTTGTCTTATTTTAGACTTGCCTTTGGGAGAGAGAGAGAGAGAGCTAGCAAATGATTAGGCTTAATGCTCCAAATGCAGACTTTTGCTGCTATTTCTCAATTAATTTTAAATCTCTTTTGATCTACGCATATAAAAAAATATTACATTCCTGTACATATTAACAAATCTAATAATCAATTACAAAATATTTTACAAGTTTTTTAGATGTAAAAAAGCCTTTTTTTTTTTTTTTAAATTTTGTTATGTTTATAGAAGAATAAATTATAACTACAAGAAACTTATTTCATTCTTTTTTTTTTTNATTTCTCAATTAATTTTAAATCTCTTTTGATCTACGCATATAAAAAAAAATTATATTCCTGTACATATTAACATATCTAATAATCAATTACAAAATATTTTACAAGTTTTTTAGATGTAAAAAAGCCTTTTTTTAAAAAAATTTAGTTATGTTTATAGAAGAATAAAATATAACTACAAGAAACTTATTTCATTCTTTTTTTTTTTAGCGATAATGGTATCCTGAAAGTTTTGAACAGTGCTTATCTAGACAAAGACATGCTGATTTATAATCACGATTCCAACCTCAAGCCCCATTTGTCTCATTATTCACAACTAAATTATAATTTTTTTTTCTTATTAACCACACATTCTTCAATAAAATAATATTACACGTAAACATAAAAAGTTTTCCTTCTTTTTTAATTGCACATTATCTAAAAAATTACTATTCCTTTTATTATAACGTGGAATAATGAGGGCCAAACGGGCGAAGTTGTCACCCCAAGTTTTTACACATTTATTTTTATTTTACAAAGGGTTCTACCTTAGGCATTTGCACAACCTTTTTTTTATCCAACCTTATTTTCTTCTCTGTACTTATTTTCCTCTCTCCCTAGGTCTAGGACATGTAGTTTGTACAAGGATGATATTTTCGTGGTTTAAAACTTTAAGAAACACCCACATTGCCGCATATGGCGCTCGCTAATGATAAGTTACCAACCATCTTTGTCTTGATATTTAAACACAAAATATGGGCTATTTTTGAGCCATTTCCACCATACTCTAGCCAAGAAAATATATTACACAAACATATCTAGATGGCCACAGGTGCAGCTGGAGATGGACTTCTCCGGGGTGTATTTGAAGGGTGCATTTCAGGCAGCGATATGGGAATCCAGAGAAGGCTATACCATAAAAATTGTACGTGCCAACTACATAAATCACGTAAAAATTGCTCGCATATGTCAAAATATAGAAGCGTGTCATATCCTATTAGGCGGTCTTGGAGCGAAGGTTGCCTCGCGTTGATGGGTGTTGAAATCTCATCCTCGCCTTGTTCCTCCCCAGCTAGATCGACTGGGGAGACAACAAGGATGCAAACACAAACGCAATTGATACTATGTAAGGAAGAAGAAGGGACTTAAGGTTTAATCAATTTCATTTATCTTGGTCTCTCTTTAACCTTTGGAATAATTGATGCCTTTTTTTTCAATAATTCTACGAAAGTAAATGGTTGGTTATGATTTTTAAGTTTATTGGGGATGAACCTATATGAATTGTGTCCATATATACTTTTATGTATTTTTTGTTTCTTCGTTAGGATTAAAGAAATATACATGTAAACAATAGTGTTTCCTCAACGTCTTTCAAATAATCATATTACAACCATTCAATTCTCAATTAGTTAAATTTCTCCAGAAACCAAACTGAACCAACTAATTCGACTCAAATAAAACATCCACCCAAGCTCCAAAGTTTCTGTTTCCTAATTTCTTTCAAAAAAAAAAAAAAAGTCGTATCTACATCTTTTGGACCATAAGGTCAGTTAATAACTAGCAGCCTTAGTCACACAATCTCTTAGGTCTCACTCAATTAATGCAAGGAATTATCCATTTGTACAGAAATTTTTTACAGAAGAAATACAGATACTCACACGGGGTTGGGCCCCATGTGAATTAAATATTGCCAAAAAAAATGGGCCCCACCTATTTGTGTGTATTATGTAAGCTTTCTGTATCTTTTTCATCTGTACACATAGCAATATTCTTAACGCAATATGTCACAATTTTACATTTGTAATAAGTCACATCAACACACAAGGTAATATATGTCAGTCTCAAAATAATATCCAGCCAAAAAATACGAACATTGATAGGCATAGATAAAGTCCCAATTACAACATCCACTGGATATATCACTCACATTCTTCGAATTTACACATATATGAAACGATATAATTATCCCTAACATCATAATATCCACTACATTAAAAATACACCACATTTTGCTACATTGACAAACAAGAGCAACAGAAACTCGTTAATACTTTAAATCCAATTCCAGTTCAATCCAATAAATCCATATTTCACAAGATATTGAATCAGAAAATCGATTTTTAAACATAAATATGTAAACAGAAAAAAAAAAAAAAAAACTTGTACAATAAATATGTCTTGAGCTTATTACACAAAATGTTCTACTAGTTAGCGATCTTTCTCTTTTTCATTAGATTCACCTTTCCTTGTTTTTGATTCGGCGAAGCCAAGTCGTAGGTTCTTCGGTAGTGACCATATCCATCATATTTTTCATATTTCACTACGAGTCCGTTTGATTGCAAGAATAGAATTTGGATGTAAAGAAAATGAATTCTATATAATTAAATTGCATAAAACTTGTTTTACCGAGAATTGTCATTAATTGTGTTCGATTAGTATAATTTTTCAACTAAAAATATTGAAATTTTGGATCTTTTGGTATTCGTTTGTCTTTATTTTTTATGAAAATTGTGTATTAAAGGGATTATAATTTGTTTCCATTGAAAAAAGCCAAAAAAAAAAATAAAAAATAAAAACAAAAAAAGAAAATAAAAACCTGCCTAGAAAACAAATTCCCACCAAAGTTGTGATAATTGATTTACCTCAAAAAATAAGAAAATGTGGCAAACCAAGAAAATATGGTTTCTTATCAAACACTTTAAAAAGTAAAAAATGGCAAAAAAATTTCCATCTTTCATAGAAAACTTGCCCTATCAAACATGGCTTACATGTTTTCATTCACATGCTGACGTTTTTCACTTATCGGTAGGTCATCCAACGCACTTCTTAAGATTAGGTGTCCGTACAATTCTAGCAGCAATGTCATCCATCGCTGTCTATAATTCTTTTTATTCCCCATACAGTAAACATGATAGCTTGATATGTATTCACGTAAGTTTCCTTCTTTTGTATAATAATATGAACAATAATCATATGAATCCAACTTCAAAGTTACAAGAGTCAAAATATTACAAGAGGCAATGTATATATCACAAAATGAAGTCAATTAAATAACATACCATGACGTTATCATCTCACACAAATAATTGGATAACAATGCTTAATGTACAACTCCTAGATTATCACATCGTTATTAGGAAGAACATAAAATTCACGCCTGTCACAAAATCCAACATATAGGTGCCTCAAAAAAAAAAAAAAAAGTTTCAATGTTCAGATTTCACAAAGTGAACATAGCCTACAAACGAAATAAGCAAAAATAAGGCTGTCGGTCACAATTAATTGATGAATAAGATTTTTCACCCAATGCAAGTGCCTCTACATCCTGTATTGAATCTGATTAATATCTCTGTATGGTGGGCCAAATTGAAGTTGAATTATTTTTGCTTTCTAGTCATTGAACACTACAACATAGAATCTCAATCTATCCGAATAATTGTCCTGGTTTTGATATTGGCCTACAAAAGTTCTATCATAATAACGAAAAATATATCAAACCACTAGAATGTCATCAAGATCTATTTCCAAAACTTCTCAGTCAATTTATGTAAAGAATTTCGAGAATCCATGAAATTGAAGTAACCATTTTATGTGCTTCTTTTGAGACCCCTATATGCACAATCTTCTCATTCGTGTAAGAGTTAGTGGAGTTTGATCTTTTTTGGCGAATCCAAGAAAACTGGTGGATTATGGCCTGCATAGTAATGATTGATAATGTTGATTCTTCAAATTAATTTGTTTTAGTTCTTGATTAATTTATTTATGTTAACTGGAGATTTGATTAAGCTAGAACTTAGCTCATGTTTGGTGATTTTGATAGAAGTTGATGAAATATATGATTGAAAAATTGCGATCCCATAAAATAGGTGGCCATCCTCAATATATACGAGAGGTATGCGCGTATGTGTGACTGGTTTTTATTAAAATAGAGAAGTATAAGATTTTTTCTCACTTCTTGAATAGAGAGTCCTTTAAAAATTTAGAGTGAGCTAGTAAGTGTATCATTATTGAAGAGATAAACGTAATGTATAATTAGGCTTGACATAGTCCAACGCCATTTAATTAATGTGTCATGTCACCGGCACATACTATAAATTAAGCATCAATGTTCAGCATATCATTTTTCATATAAATCAAACTAAAATAATTTAAGTTAATATCCATATAAAAATCAAAATCCCTACACAAGCCAATGTTGGCAGTTTTATGCTTTCAAAAAGTTGATCACAATTAGGAAAAGCGTGCTTGGTGCTTTCAAATTGCATCTCCCTACTTTAAAAATTTTTGCAAGTTCCAACTTGTTAGGATTTAGGATGAGTTTTGATGAGTAGACCGTGATTAACTATAATTAATAATTTTCTAGCGATATGCAAAAATGTTTTTAGCTAAATATGTATATTTTGCTATATATCCTTTTCCCAAGATATGGGAACCTAATTATTTATTTATTTTTATTTTTTGAGAATG
>CAIGRN010000749.1:0-12781 GCA_903798345.1 Fraxinus anomala | reverse complement strand
CTTATAAGAATAATTCTTGAGGAGCTAAATACATTGTAATACATGGAAGATCATACTCGTTATTAGATGACTCATCGTCATGATTCATGTATTTGTTTCTTAAGAAAGTCAATCAATAAGATTAAGTTGAGATATTAGGTTGAATGTATGGACCAAGTGGGAGAATGTAACTGATAATGGCCACATTCCACATTAATGGTCCATATTCCACATTCATAGTTTCAGTTTTCAATTTCAACACAGCATTCATGGTCTACATTGATTGAAATGTAACAGTTGCCATAACTTGGGTAACAATTGCCATAACTTGATGGAAGTTTTGGCATCATATATAGAGGGTTTGGTCCCCAAACTCAACCACTCGAAAATATAGAACACATCATCTATTATAGTGTTGAGAGCTTGGAAATTCCATCACTTGAAGAAAGGAGAGCTTCTTCAACATCAATGGCCGGAGGTACAAATTCGATCTTTGTGGTATTTCGATTTTTCGATCCAATTATTTTCCGCATAATTATTTTGAATCGATTTATTCTAATAGAAATGATTCCAAGTCCAATATTTTTGCATTGGGCTTAATCGAACCAGCAGAGCTACAATTGACTCTGATGCGATGGGTCAATCACTAAGAAAATACCATACCAGGTATATGAAGTATTTAAGTATTTAGCAATTACTAGTGCACTGGGGGTCATCTAATAGATCAAATGGGAAGAAAGTTGCAGGAGTCCATAAAGTTGACATACTGACAGCAATATTAACTCAGCTTGCAACATTAACAAAGAGAGTTAAAAGTATTGCAATTAACCCTTTAGTGAATGTAGTTTAAACATCCGTGCCAAAAGTGTAATCATAGTGGGAAACATCATTAAAGCGTGAATTGTAATGTAGGAAGCCTATTTCTAAATTATCTGAAGAAGCAAACTATGTGCAAAACTTTCAAAGGAAGCGAAATAACCCTTAGTCCAACCCATACAATTTGAGTTGAAGAAATTATCCGAACTTCTCACAGAATAATGTACAATCTTAGAATGCTCCATCTCAGAGTAAGATGCTGATTTTTCAACAGTAAGAGAAGCAAGCTCTATGGGAAGAGGCCGTGTATAAAACGATAGAGGCTACAACTCAGTTCATGCAAAAAATTGAGACAAATCTTGAAGTCAACGGGCCTCAATCAAAAGTTTAGAAAATCAAATAGGGAAGTTGACTGAGGTAATATCAGAAAGGCAGTCGAGCAATCTCCCAAGTAACACTGAGGCTAACCTAAAGGAGCATGTAAAGAATTTTAAATGAACATATACCTTCCACAAGCGATGAGCAAGTGAAAATTTTTGAACAAAATTATGAAGGCGGGAAAAAAAGAAATTGAAGTTCCAAAGGTTATGGAAATCGTTGTGATACCATTTTTGACAGGGTACAAAAACACAAGTTGGATAGACAGTTTGCAAAATTCCTAGAGGTCTTAAAAAAGCTACATATCAACAAACAATTTGTAGATGCACTAATACAGATGCCCAGCTATGTGAAGTTCTTGAAAGAGATATTTACAAGCAAAAGAAAGCTCCAGTTATAATGGAACTATAATGTTGACTAACGAGTACAACTCAATCTTGCAAAAAAAATGTCTCCTAAATATAAAGATACATGGAGTTTCACAATCTCTTGAACTATTGGTGATTTCACTTTTAATAAGGTTTTGTCTGACTTAGGTACAAGAATTAACTTGATGCCATTATCTGTTTACAGAAAATTAGGTTTGGGAGAAACCAAAGCAACAACAATCTCCTTATAGCTGGCCGATCGCTCGATAATGCATTCTATAGGGATTATCAAAGACATATTAGTAAAAGTGAACAAAATCATCTTCCCTATCGATTCATCATTGATATGGAGAAAGATAGGAATGTACAATTGATATTGGATTGACCATATCTCACCACTTATTGAGCCTTGATTGGAAGGGACGGTTGAATTTGAGTTTAAATAATGAACATGTGACATTTGTCTTCAGTGCTATCAAATATCTGACTGAATCAGGCAACTAATTCCGAATTGATATGGTTGATGGATTTGTGGTCAAACTTTTACTCTTGAGCACACTCAATATGCATTATGCATTATCAAATTGAAAAATCCAACATTGTCGAGATCAAGCAATTTGCATACTATATGGAGGTATTTCCACCTTATACGAGATGACCTCACTTTGAATTCCTTGGTAAGGGATCTATAATAGCTTTGCCATCCGTTAAAAAGCCTCCGACCCTTGACAGTCATCAATTGGTGAGTGTAAATTGACTATCACTAAATAAATTATGTCATTCATAAAGATCACTTCTCATTGCTATTTATTGATCAGATGTTGGTTGGGCATTCACATTACTACTTATTGGATGAAAACTCGGTCATTATCAGATTCGTATAGTCTTGGAAGATCAGGAGAAGACTACTTTCACATGTCTCTATGGTAACTTTACATATACGAGGATGTCATTTGGTTTATTCGATACTCCAGCCACTTTTCAGCCTTGTATGATTACTATTTTCTAAGATATAGTAGAAACGTTCATCGAGGCATTCATGAGTGATTTTCAGTTTTCACGTCTTCATTTGATGATTGCTTGAAAAATCTGGCTCTAGTTTTACAGCATTGCGAATAAACAAATTTGGTACTCAACTGAAAATATGTCGATTTATGGTTCAAAAGAGGTCGTACTTGGACATCGAATTTCAATAAGTTTACCTCCATGATCTCATTCAAGAGAGTGCAATTTTCTTGGAAATGCAATGTTTTATCTCCGCTTCATAAAAGATTTTTCAAAGATCATTAAACCACTCTGTAATTTGCTCAAAAAGAACGTGCATTTTCATTATTGTGACAAATGCTTAATATCTTTCAACGCTCTGATAGAAAAATTAATTCCAGCACATATTATAGCCGTATCGAATTGGACTTTAACATTTGAGTTGATGTCCGATGCCAATGATTCGCAGTGGAAGCACTATTGGAACAGAGACGTGATAAGACATCTAGTATGCTAGTAGGACTTTGACAGACACAAGGTTAAACTATGGGATCACTGAAAAGGAGTTACTAGCCTTGGTATTTGCCTTTAACGAATTTAGATCATACATCATCAAGTCAAATGTGATTGTCTACATGGATCACGAGGTGTTCAATTATAGGTTGTCTAAGAAGGATGCAAAAGTGAGGTTGATTCGATGAATTCTACTACTACATAAATTTATTATGAAAATTTGGGATAAAAGGTAGTTAAAACATGGTAACCGACCACCTATCGAAGCTTGAGTTAAGAGAGTAGACAGATAGTTCACATATTAATGAGGTTTTTCTAAATGAGCAGATTTTCAAGCTACCTACAACTCGTGATATGCATACATGGTAAACTATTTTGTGAGCCATGTGATTCCTTTTGAATATAGTACTCACAAAAAAAGTTCTTAGGGTTGAAATATTACTTTTGGGAGGATCCTATTCTATACAAGTGTGGGCAAAATCAGATCATCAGAGATGTTGCTAGAAGATGAGACACCACAGATTTTGGAGCATTACCACTCATCATCTTGTGGGGAAATTTTGACGCTGCAAAAATAATAGCCAAAATATTACAACCGGGTTCCTATTAGCCTTCTTTATTCAAAGATGATGTCATTAGTATGTGTAGAATTTTGATCGGTGCTAACATACGGGGAATATCTCAAAAAGAAATTAAATGTCTTCGAATTATACTGTTGAGGTTGAGCCTTTTGATATATAGAATATATTTTATATACCTATCTTTATCTTCATTTACGAATGAGTATGCATTAGTAACAGTGGACTATGCATCGAAATGAGTTGAAGTGGTGCCTACATCTTCTAATGATGCTCGGTAGTGATTTAACTTGTTGAAAAGGAATATTTTTCAAGCGTTTTTTGGTCTCTCTTTATCCAATCTTTTTCTATTTTACAGTTTCGACACGGCAGTGGCGGGCGGTCTTACACTTTAGAGACGTTAGGAGATAGGAACACCTCCAATATTTTATTTGACGGGCAAACAAATCACTCTCTCTCAATGAACATACACAGCAATACATGTCATTTAAAACAAAATATTCCTACGTCATCGCGCATTTCAACAGCCAAATAGGATAACTGTGCAACTATTTTTGCAAAATTACGAGAGGAAGATTTCACACTTGCACTTCACAGTAAAGCCGTTGTTTAGGCAAACCTGCGGCCAAGGTCTGCCTAGGTGCAAAAGCGTTCTCTCATGCAGCCTATGTTGCCAAGGGCTCCCATGACAATTGTGGATAGGACATAACGTTAAAAGAATACAACTAATAATCCAACCACTAACATAACTCGCGGAAGAAGGAAATCACAGGGGAGGGAAGGAAAATAAATTGAGAAATATCTGTGGATGTCTGCGTGTACATGAGACACTGAGAGGGGGTGGGGGTGGGGGGCATGCGGCATAATATGGAACCAAGTCCAAGCAACACCATAACATAGAATACGGAGAAACTTAAAGATCCAAAAGATCATTTTAGCAACCAAGAAAAATATTTCAAATTCAAAATCCTAAACACTATCCAAATCATCCTAGCATTCAAGACAAGTGCCCTCTCTAGCAAAATGTAGATGCCAATCAGTAGATTAAGATTGGCACTAAAGCATCTGGAAACCATGGAAAACAAACCTCAAGAAACAAGGTTGTCATTCAAGGATAGTGAAGCAAGATGTTCAGCTGGGCTGTTCGACTGAACATTTCTCAAAACCTCCATAGCCTCAGCAACTTTTGCCTTCAAAGCGTCTGGTGATTCAAGTAAATGAAGGACTTCCGTCTGGTCCATCTCGAGAAGCATGCCTGTAACTTTTGCTGCATGCTCATGCTCCAACTGATCAACTAGGGGGTACAAGTTTTCACCCAACATCTGTCAGCAAATAAAATTTCGTCAAACAAGTTACAAAAGTGCACAGCCAGGTACTAAATTCAAAGGATGCATTGAGTAAACTGCTTACCGTTCTTTGTTGTTCAAGTGTTGCATTTGCAAGGGCTGAAGCCAGGGCCGTAATTGGCATAGGCTGTGTTATTGCAGCATCTCGAGGAAGCATGCTACCAACCATGTCGTATGGTGTAGAAAACATACCCCCGGCAACTCCGGACATTGGACCCTCCGGCACATTGCGACCAGGAGGATAACGATACATCCTCCCCCTTGGAAGCAACTGAAACGCAAATAATGATAATGTGCTTCTATAGTAAATTAATGACTAATTTGCACAAAACGGATCTATCATTTGGGTGCACTGTGATATCATCCCTACCATTCCACACTTGGCATTGCCCTCAATTCCACCTTTCACTGCGAAAAACACCTTTTCTGTCCTCTTCTATTAGAAAATGCAATTTAAGTGGGTGTGTGCCCTTTGTACTCCATGTTTCCCAGTAAATTGAAAAGACTATTCTACCCTTGATTTTGGTTAAAATAAATAAAAACTAGAAATAAAAGAAAAATTATTTTCACCTTCAACAACCCACCCCCAACCACCCAGCCCCTCTCTTATATCACTCTGACCCTCCACTGCCAGTGCTGCTGGCTCCCAAATCCATCAATGACATCACAAACCCCTTTTATGATCTTCAAAAATGAAAAAATAAAAAGAGAAGGAAAATAAAATTCAAGAACTGCATCTTCTTCTACACCCCTTACTCAACCACCCATCACAACCAGCCCCTCCACTACTGCCACTCCCCACTGCCACCCAGTTATATTATTCAAAAATTATTTACAGTTTTGGAAAGAAAACTTAAATCAGAGCTCCTGGAGATCATATAAATCTACATGAAAAATTCTTTTGAAATTGTCCTCAAAAGAATAGCAAGTTCCCTCGGGGGCAATTTGGGAACACGAGCAATGTCAACGGACAAGCATCTCTCTCTCTCTCTCCATCACTTTAGCTTTTCACATTCTTACTCAGTGGCTTGACTGCCATTAAAACCAAAACTTGTTTTTTCTTGAAACCCCATTTAGAATTTGAGTGAAAATTTGGGTGGTAAAAGTGAGTTTTAGAAATTGCTGATCCAAAACCTGAGGAAACAGGTCATCCTTCAATGGAACAATTTCAAGGCTTAGATTATTGTATCGATTCTAATCCTTCTTGGGGTATGCTTTATTTTCGGTTATGCAGTGTTTAAATTTATATATTTATTTTTTAATTTATGAGTCTTGAAATGCAGTTTGCTGAATTTTTGGCTGTGAAAACAGGGGAGGCAATAACACTGGGATTTAAACACTATAACTAGGCACTAGGGACCACTGATGATTCTTTCATTTCTAGATCCTTTGATGGATGATTAAGGGCTTGTTCGGTAGAGATTAAAAGCCAATTAAATTTGAAAATATAGCCGTTATTAGGTCTCCTTCTTGGGGTATGCTTTATTTTCAGTTATGCAGTGTTTAAATTTATATATTTATTTTTTAATTTATGAGTCTTGAAATGCAGTTTGCTGAATTTTTGGCTGTGAAAACAGGGGAGGCAATAACACTGGGATTTAAAAACTATACTAGGCACTAGGGACCACTGATGATTCTTTCATTTCTAGATCCTTTGATGGATGATTAAGGGCTTGTTCGGTAGAGATTAAAAGCCAATTAAAATTGAAAATATAGCCGTTATTAGGTCTCATTCGTCTAACTAGTTTTTCAATTTTAATCCAATTTTAATCTCTACCAAACACACTCTAAGTTTCTTATATGGTTTTAATTAAAATTAAATGGTAGAAATTAAGTTGACTGACAAATTTAACCTTCTAAATTATGTTATGGGTAAGTCATTCGCCCACTTTACGGAATTTTCCAACAGACGTGGACGGAAAGGGTATTTTCTGCAGTGAAAGGTAGAATTGAGGGCAAGAATGCCAAGATTGGAACTATAGGCACCAAAACAGTAGGGGTGTGTTTTGTGAAATTAGCCATAAACTAACACAAGACAAACAAAATTAGAAATAGAGACCTGTTGTTGAATCAATTGCATGGGTTGCTGAGTTTGTTGCCCAGAGCCAACTGCTCGTCTATCACTAGGACGTTGACCCTGCTGACCCTGTTGGACCATTGGCACAAAAAAATTTGGCATAGGAGCTCCTCCAGGACGCATTCCGGGAACAAGCTGCTGCTGATAACCAAATCCAGCCTAATAAAATTTCAAGGTGAACTTAGTTACAAGCTTCCAAAGCCAAATGTGTAAACAATAAAATCCATTTCATGGTATGCAACACCTATCCCTAGTATGTAGTCATATTTCAAGTTTGAACAATCTCAAAACCCCACTATAAAACCTAAAATCTATCAGACAATAAGACCACATTCAAGAAAACTAAGGAGATATAAAACTTTTTAGTGGAGCAATGAAGGATATTATCTACAATTGTATCCACAACAAAGGAAGAAAGAAGGGGAAAATGGAGTTGGTTTTGTCAAAGAAACACAACCGATCCACCGGAGGAACATGAAGTTTCCAGGGAACAGAAATTGACAGGAGTGTAACTCAATGAAGAGGATATACCTGAGGAATTAGGGCAGGGGGAGCTTGCCCATAAAATAGTTGTTGTCCAATACCCGGTCCACCAGGAGTATACATTGCCATACGAGGAGAAATTGATGGTGGCATTGCAATGGGCCTCGTTTGTGAGAACTGAACCTGCACTTGAGAAATATGTTAATATCAAATTCAACGGCAGAATGTGTTTTGTAGAATGGAAGGAAATGTAGCTCTAGCTAGTAGCTACTAACATTGTAATACAGCTGGGATATGATTTCTAAAGATGGAAAATTTTATCGATACTTTATAGAAATCATAAGTTATAGTGAGTAGTATCAACATGATGTCACTAAACTGAGTCAAAGAGCAATTGAACAAAATCTAACTATAATGTAGATAACTTTTGAACTATATATATAATCCCAGGTTCCCTATCTGAAAAAAGAAAAAGCAGAAAAATGCTCCCACGCATACAGTTATTAATCAAAATCTATTAAATTGCCAACAGATCTACCACAGCATAATTCTCTCATTATATGTTTCTAGTGACAATACAGATATGCTTCTGAAACAGCATTTACCTGTAATCTTGCCCTTCTCTCTTCTTTTCGCTGTGCAAGTGCAACATAGACTCGCTTAGTTATCACCATTTTGCCATTCATCTCAGAAAGCTAACAAGAAAATAAAAGGATAGATCAGTATTATATAACTACTCGATAAAAATGCAACCAGAAATTGAATCACCTACAACGTCAACTTACTGCACGAGAAGCTTCTTCAGGAGTTGAAAAGGCAACGAATCCAGATCCTCTGCTTATACCACCAGTATCTTGCATAACCTGCATCACAAGGGAAAAAAAAAAACAAAAGAACAAAAAAAAAAAAATCAATATAACATACATGTGATCTATAAATATCACGATAAAGAGAACTAAATGAAGAAATAATGGAAAACTTGACTTGCAATGCCTTCTCTTAGAGGAGCATATATCAACATACCTTGCACGAAGTGATTGTACCGAACTCTGAAAACAGTTCCTTGAGTTTATTATCGTCAATGCTGTCATCCAAATTTTTTATGTATAAATTCACTCCTTGGTATTTGTCAACTGCTTCCTTTGCACTCTGCTCAAATCGACTTTTCAGTTCCTGCTCTCTTTCAGATTTCTTCTGGGCTTTCCCGACATACCACTCCTTTTCATCAAATTTCTTTCCATCTAGAGCTTCAACAGCTTTAGCAGCATCATCTGCATTCTCAAAATTGACAAACCCAAAACCTTTGGACTTTCCATCTGCATCCCTCATCACTACAGCACTAGTAATTGTTCCATGTTCGCCAAAATTTTTCTTTAAATCATCATCTGTAGTAGACTCAGCTAGATTTTTCACATAAACATTGTTGAATTTCGTCTTATTCAATACTGATTCTCTCTCCTGCTTACGAAGGAAATGCCCAACATAAACTTGCTTATCATTAAGGAGCATGCCATTTAACTTATCTATTGCACTTTTTGCCGATTCTTCGTTATCAAATTGTACAAAACCATAACCCTTAGACTGGCCATTAGGATCCGTTGCAATCTTGCATGAAAGAATGTTCCCAAAGCTCGAAAAAGTGTCATTTAGTGCTTTGTGATCAATTGACTTGTCCAAATTCTGGAGAAGAAATTAAATGAAAGCATAAATACAGACGTACAAACCCAAGATTAACAATGACAAAATAGTAAATTACCGGTCAATCCAAATAAATAATGTTGTTGTGGCAACAGCAATGACATGATCAAGTATTCCTTGACATCCCCAATCGTAATCTTGAATATGTGGGCTAAAAATTGTTTATGTTCATTTAATTACATGCTTCAAGAGTTACTATTAGGTAAAGAGTCATCATAAGTTGAAAAAGGGGCAGAAAATCTATCTTCAAGAAAAGTATCAGATTTTATCACATCTATTGCTTCCAATTTGAAGGTATTTCTTCCAGATTTTCTTAAAGAAATCTGGACTGTTTCAATTATTGGAGTATCAGTTTTTGTCAACATCGTTCTCTATCAAAGACTTGGCATCTAAAATCAATGCAACATCTGTTAAAATGTCAAGATTAAGTACTGTTAATCCATATGCACAATATAACACCCAGTATGTGAACTAAAAATTCAGCAAGAAACAAGTATTAACAAGAAAAATGTAGACTATGCAGCAATAAAAATAAAATGGGGAGACATAATGTCATGGTGAATGGATATGATAGATCAATTAGGGAAAAAAGCCATTGGGTGCAGGAGGTCGCAACTGACATGAAAAAACTACATATTGAGAAGACATAAAGATGAAATAAAAAAAGGTCCATGGTGAGCAAATACCTTTATAAATATATTTGCAGTCCCACTTTTGCGTATACTGGGATCCCGATGAGAGTACATGATTCTAATCGACTTGTTATTGAGAGGAGTGAAGTTCAACACTTCAATTGCCCTTGCAGCTGTAGACAAGTAAACAGGAAGGATGTCAAATACAGAAAGAATTAAGCCTCAGCATGAAAGGGAAAACCAGAGGAGATGTAAAGCATATATCATAGTATGGCAGGAAAAATTTCTTGGCACACTTCAGACTGTACTCATACTTTAGGACAAAAGACCAATATAATCTTGATTCTCATCAGACGACACAGATGTCATGCTCATTGTGGAATAACAAAAACAATCTCTAAAAATTCCGCTCTCTGGGTTTTTCTTAAGGTGTTCTCTTCATGCCAATATCCAAAATAAATTTGCATAACTATGAGCTTTTCATAGCCTCGTCAGTTCAAAAATACACGGAGTCATAAATAAATTTTTCCATGCAATGTAAATAATTTCCAGTATCAATTTTCAATTCCAACACTCAGTTGTTTACACAGTAAAGTTTTCAATTCATTTTAATTTTATCCTGCTTTTTCAAATAACCCATGAATCAGAAAGACTCCAAAAACTGTCTGCTACAACAAAACTAGCATAAAATGTGCTGTAAGAAAAATGTGCTTAAGGGTGGCACCATTTTCAATTCAACATGGTACATAAGAAATACAACCAGGTTACCAAAAGATTTACTAGTTTTAGCTTACAACAACAGAGCGACAATACAAATATCAGTAAGTATGTACATCTCAGATTAATTACATACATTTCAATGCAGATGCATAAACAAACATTAATAAGTAATGCATATACAAATCTGTGAGTAAAACGAGGGCTAACCATCCTGTGAGCTGCTATAGTTAACGTAACCATAGCCGAGGCTACGACGAGTGCCAAGATCCCGACAAACCCGAACCGAAACAACCTGACCAACCTGGTTGAACAGATCGTATAGCTGAGAGTCAGTCACATTGAAATCCAAATCCCCAATGTACAGCGACGTCGACGGAAACTGACTCGCTCCACCACTAGGCGCCGGCGTCGCTACTCCATTAGCCCCATTAGTCCACGCCACATTCTGGTGTTGCACTTGAATCTGCGCCATTTCTTCTAAAAATCCTCAACCTATTTTTTCAACTAAAATTACCTTTTAGAGAAACTTTTTCTGTCCCCTCAGATTTGGTTTTGCTAAAAATGAAACTTGGAGAGATAAACGGAATGGTAAAAACAAAGGCATTGAGGGATAAAATAGGAAAAAAAAATTGTTAGAGGGCAGAGGTAACTGCACTGCACACAAAGAAAGAAACTGTGGGAAATTGCCTGCTAAAAAGAAGCCCTAATAGGAGATGAAAGGTGAAATGTACACCCTTGGATGAGAGTTTGGGGATGGAGTCTGGATTGCATAAGATGAGGCCACGTGTACCATGCACACGCATGTTTTGACGTGGTCAAATGCATAGACGATGTGCTCGTTTGGCAAGCTTGATCAAATAGAAAGAGTAATCTTTAGAGTTTATCGTTCCAGTTCGAATATGGTACACCCTTGTGGGTTCCTTATAGAACCCATATCTCATGTGGCAAGATAACTAGCAATTGGATGGATCTATTATTTGTGAAGTTTAAATGAAACATACCAACCCTTGTATTGTTCTTGACATGCACATTAATTGTGCCTGCAAAGTCTACACGAGAGGCTTTTTAGTCAATTTCCATTACCGAAAATTTTTGATCCAAGTGTGAACCACTTTTCTCAAAAATTGGCTATGAATATTGATTAATTAATTTCATGTTATTTTTTTTAACTTCACGTTATTTTATGAGATTGGTCAATTATTTTTTTTCCCAAGTCAAGTCTGTTGACCTATAGTTGACTTCATGTTTTGATTATAATAAACAAATTATTTTTATCTTTAACAATTGTATTTGAGTCGTTGTAGCTAAGTTAATCAATTGAAGACATAGAGATAGCTATCAAAAGACTTGTAATTAATGTTCAATAAAAATCGAGATGGAAGTCGAGCATTCACGCAAAATCAATCAAGACGAGCAATTCAACTGTCAAACATCGAAGATATTAGACTTAGATATTTTTAATTCATATGTAAAGATAAAACGCTTTAATCATCAGCAATGAATCGTGAAAAGCTCAATATTGATTTTATGCACAAAAAATCACGACACAAAACATTTTTATTTTTCAAAGATAAAAATAGTAAACATNTTTTTGATTCATATGTAAAGGTAAAACGCTTTAATCATTAGCAATGAATCGTGAAAAGCTCAATATTGATTTTATGCACAAAAAATCACGACACAAAACATTTTTATTTTTCAAAGATAAAAATAGTAAACATAAATTTGAAAAATGTTAAATACCTTGAAAAATTATTTAAAAATGTCCTTCAAAAAATTACATTTGTTAAAATAACAAACAGAGGATGTCGTGGCGTTTTCTACCGTACCGGATGTCTGGTACGCTTACCGGACGTCCGATAGAGCAGATTTTTGCCCAACAGTCATATTTTCGACCGTTATCAATTTTGACTCAAACGGCTAGTTGACCGTCCGATACATACCGGACGTCCGGTACGGGTCGTCCGGTTGGTCAGAATTTTTGACAGTTTTTGCTCTTATAAATATCACTTCATTATTCCATTCAAACAAGATTTTGAGGAGCATCAAAAGTGAGATATTTTCTTGGAATTACTTGAGCTTTCACTTTGCATTTACTTCAGTGATTTCTTCATATCAAAACTTTGATTGATTTAAACTCTTTTAATTATCATCTTCATCAAAGTTATTTATCTCTTTTTTATACTTACTTATTTCTATCATTAATATA
>CAIGRN010000747.1:0-10459 GCA_903798345.1 Fraxinus anomala | reverse complement strand
CAATTATTTCCTTTATATAGTAGATTAAGCAATTGAATCACTTGACCAAATTTTGATCAATTCAATTCATAAGAAAAAAATTGGATTTCTATTTTCTTTTGACAAGTTAAACGCATTGGATGATGCTAATTTGAAAGCATGTTGTGATCATTTTGACATTGTTTTAAGACATGTAAATTTTTGCGATCTTGATGGCAAAGATTTACTTCAAGAATTAAAAATTTTACGAAATCTTTACCAAAAGAAACAAAGATAGTTTTTGATATATTAACTTATTTGAAATACCAAAAGAAATAAAGACAACTTTTGATATATTGACTTATTTGAAAAGATTGGATTGCTTTTCGAATACATTTATTACTTATAGAGTATTATTGACAATTAATGTTATTGTGCCGAAAGAAATTTTTCAAAATTAAAGTTATTAAATATTATTTACAATAAACCATGTTATAAGAACAATTGAATGATCTAACTTTGATATCTATTGAACAAGATGTACTAGAAACAAAAGTTTAATTAGTTTGTTTGTTTTAGAAATGCGAGAAGAAATATTTTTACATGATTTGTTGTATTTCAAAGTTTATACGTGGTATTTGATGCTTCTGATTTCAAGGTTTTCTCATATTAAATTGCAAGAAAAGTTTAAGGGTTTGGATGGTTCTTTGTTGATGACATGAATTTTGATGAAGTTTGGGATGTGCTTTTAAACTTTATTTATATTTTTCTTATTCACGATATTTAATAAAATAAACAGTATTTAAATATCATAATTGCGATGATATAATATTATTGAAATATATTTTATTTAATTTCATGAAAATGACACAATTTTAAAATGTCACACATGGAATCCAAAATTTCAGGACCGACCCTGTTAATGTGTATGCCTGAATTTGATCTAGATGCATTGGAGAAGACATGCTCATGGTCCCAACAACTACAACTTTCTAGTGAACAACTTGCTCAACAAACTAGGACATGGGATTGTGTTTTCATCGATCGAGTTCAAATGCGCCATTCTCTTGTGCGGTAAGATTAGAAGTGTAAATTGAACGATATTGAATTTTGAAGAGGTCTTACATTAGCCAGATAATTCTTTGGGCTATTAATTGGGCTTTTTGTTTTAGTGTACTTTGTATCAATATTGGAGGGTAATGAGGGGCAGAAGTATATATGTTTTCAGCCCTGGTCCATTTATCATTGTTTATAGGGAAAATTGTAGTAGGATCCTTAACATTTTTAGCTTTTGCAGATTTTACCCCAACCTTCAATTTGTACCGATGAAAACTTTCAAAATTATGCATCTAGAGTCCAAATGGAATAGATGTAAAATATCAACTTTTCCGTTAGTTGACCAAGAAAATGATTTTGACCATATTTTAACAATTTTCAAAGGGGCGGAATGGTAATTTTATATTTTCCTATTATAATTAATTAAAATATTAAATAAAAAATAAAAAGTGAAAAAGGATCCATCCCACCCCCGCCCNTAACAATTTTCAAAGGGGCGGAATGGTAATTTTATATTTTCCTATTATAATTAATTAAAATATTAAATAAAAAATAAAAAGTGAAAAAGGATCCATCCCACCCCCGCCCTGAAAATAAATCGCCACCCAACACCAGCACCGTCGTCGACACCACCCCCCCTCCCCCCATTAGTACATACTATGGTACCCCAAAAAAGTGCTCTTTTGGCCAAGTACGCAAGCATCTAAAACAATAAATGTGTTTCAAGTCATTGATTTCTCATCAGTTTTCAACTCTGATCCAAATCCATTTCACTTAATTACCATCCATTTCAACCAATCCATCTACTTCCCCGCTGTACCCAAAATTCTACCCTTAGATGGGTATTAAAATCTCATCGGAACCCCAAGATTTTGTTTCAAATTTGATAAATCCCCTCAACCCACCTATCGTCGAGATAGATCCTTTTCCGTTGTCTGCCATTACCTCCAACAGATCACACTAGTGGTTCAACAAACAAGATTTCTACCCTGGACCCACCTTTCCTCAACTTACCTTTCAGCTCTCTCCAAAACCCCGTATCGCCTCAAGGATCGGCTTCTAGCCGCTCCAGTAGAAGCCGATGAGTTGATCGAATGCAAGAAACACTTCCAAAATGAAATGAAGAAATGTCTCACTTAGTGGGACCTCATGTAACTTGGCTTCGGCTCGGTGATTGGCTCTGGTATACACAGTCGAGCTTGCCTTTGCCCTGGGTTTGTCGATTTCGAAATCGGCAATGGACCATTGTTTTTGCTAGGTTTTGAGGAGTTGTTTGGGGGTTCCTTGAGAATGATTTTGGTTTGCGGTACGGAGACATGTGGTGGCGGCGTTGGTCGTCGGTGGGTGAGTTTTGTTGGTTTGATTTTCGAGGGTTGGTGAAGATGGTGTCAATTCTTTCTGGGTTATGCTAGGAGTACATAATCCTTCACATAAGGGTGTCCATAATGGACACCCGACGTCCCCCTATTGGAGGGGGCACGGGTCCCACCTACGCCCCCTCCAATAGGGGGCGCCGAGTGTCCATTATGGACACCCTTATGTGAAGGGTTATATTTCTTTAGCATTTTCCATTCTTTTTTGTTTGTTCTTTATTTTTAACTTTTAATTTAATTTTTTTAATTTTTTTAATATGGAAATATGTATAGTTACCATTTTATCCTTGTAGAAATAATTAATAATGTAATCAAAATATTTTTTTGTCAACTAATGAAAACGTAGATGGATTCTATCATTTGGACTCCAAACACATATATCAGAAAGGTTAGAAACCTCCGTTGTCACAAATTGAAAATTAAAGTAATGTCTACAGAATTTGAAAAGATTAGGGACCGTTGCTGTCATTTTCCTTGTTTATATAGAGTGTGATTGTGTGAGGCACTTCACACTATAAAAGCTTTTAATGTAGCCTTCATGTTTTTGATTTTGCATCCGACTGAGAAATCAAAGAGTACAAGGGGAGAGGAAAATAGAAGAGTCAAAAAATTGAATCGTTTGGTTAACAAATAAAATTTGCTATACTTCCCGTAGATATAGGTCTCTTCAACGTCAAATCCAAATTGAACGTAAAAAATTGGCCTTTAAAATCGTAGTGTGTATTGAATTAGTTAAATCTCAAATTCATGATCACTTGACACATTGTAAACCAAATTTGTGCGTAAATTATGCTGTATAAGCCATATGTTTAATGAATTTCAAAAGACTCTAAATTTAGATGTCCATAATTTAGATTTTAATGGATTTTATTAAAATTTCTATTTCCCAACTAAGTTTTAATGAATTTCAATGAATTCTCGATAACTCGACGATTTATAAAGATATCGTTAATACATGCATTTCAAAATATTTAGATGAATTTCAAGCTTGAAATTTCATTATTTTAGATTCTTATGGATTGTGTGAAAAACTATTCAAATTCACCAAATTCATTAAAATTTATAATTTTTTTAAAATTCATTAAAATCTTAGTTCAGAAAAAATATGACACTTCCAATATCCAAAACAACACTCTCAAATTCCAATCCAATCCAATCCAATCAGTAGTAGCAAAGTAAACACTGATAATTCGAAGAAGAGAGAGCACATTGTAAATTAATTGAACATTATGAAAAAAATATAAAAATTAAAGAACACTAATGATTTTTCGCCCTTATGCCCGGATGTTCACTCCAGAAAAGAGCTAATCACCACGTAGAGCATCCGCCAAAGTGGTTATCGCTCCAATCCATTAGAAACCAACAAAGATTATCAGTACAAGAGTTACAATACAAAAATCCAAACGGATTTAGCCCTCAGACCTAGTTTTCTTTTCTTATGAAATCTCAACCCGATTACACCAAGTAACCAAAGGTTACTGCTCAACCAAGAACAGAATCACCACAATTACAAAGCAATCTACACTAGGCTTCACTAAGAATATCTAGAACCAAAAGATTACAGACGAAAATCAAGAGTTTTCGAAGAGAGAACGGAGAGAGCAGAAAATAAAGAGAAAACCCTCGACGATATCTCAAACATTCAGCAAATGAAGAGTCAAGCCAAATAATACAAAAGGTCAGAAGCATCCAACGGTTGCACAACTTCCAAATGGCATTATCACAGCCTTTAAAATTAATAACCAAAGTCGCATTTCAATAAAAGGTGAGAATGCACAAAATGGAAAGAGGCAGCAGGGTTACATTCCATCAATTTGGGCTGGACTCAATATTAATTGGGCAACATCATTGGACCATCTAATTGGATTACATCATTGGGGTCAAAGTGTTAAGCATAACATTTAACAATCTTCACCTTACTTGACATCTTTGGATTTCATTGTAGATTAGAGGTTAACTTCTCTTTTGATTTCATTCACCTACCTGCAAAAAAATTAGTAAGTGATAACATTTAAGATATTTAAACAATCCTTAAATTTATGTAATGGAAGTATTTTTGTTCTCATATTTATTAGATTACATTTAGTTGAAACCTTTTCAATTTTCATAATCTCATTTTCTAGGATATCATTTATAAAATGAAATTTAACATCTAAATGTTTAATCCTATCATGAAAAATAGGGTTTCTACTAAGATGTATAGTAGATTGGCTGTCAGAATACATAACAACATTATTACAAGAAAAACCAATCTTATCCAACAAGTTTTTCAGCAATATACCTTTCTTTACATTATCTGCAGCTACAATATATTCAGCATCTATTGATGATAGAGCTACTATCTTTTGCAGTTGAGATTTCCAACTTATGCAGGTATCATTCAAAGTAAAAACATATGCAGATATAGATTTTCTATTATCAAAATTATCAGCAAAATCTGAATCAACAAAACTTTTTAATCTGATTCCAATTTTACTCCTATTGAACATTAATCTTAAGTTAGAAGTCCATTTTAAGTATCTTAACAATCATTTTATGGCTTCCCAATAACATTCACCAGGATTACTCATGTATCTACTTAAAACACTTATAGTAAAAGCAAGATCATACTAGACCATTATATACATAACAGAGCCAACAACATTTGCATAAGGAACTTTCTCCATCCTATTTTTTTCTTTTTCAATTTTAGGATATTATTCTACAGAAAATTAAAAGTGGCTACCAAGAGGTAAAGTTACTTATTTAGCCTTATCCATAGAAAATCTGCATAATATTTTTGAAATGTATGACGTTGAGTAAGAAACAGATTATTATCATTTCTATTTAATCTAATTTCCATTCCTAGGATCCTTTTTACTTGACTTAAATCTTTCATTTCAAATTCTTGTTTTAATTTTTGCTTAATATTGTTAATCTCAATTATATCACACCCAACAAGTAACACATTGTCAACATATAACAAAAAATAATAAGAATCAGGACCTCCATTTCCTTTATAATAAAAACATGAATTCTATTCACCTTTATTGAAATCAAGTCTTTTTATAGAAGTATCAAATCTAATGTACCGCTGTTTGGGCGCTTGTTTCAAAATATAAAGTGATTATTTTTAAAAGACACACATTTTTCTTTTCCTTTTTGTTCAAAATCTTTTGTTTGAGTCATATAAATTTCTTCATTCAAATTTCCATGTAAGAATGCAGTTTTCACATCTAATTGTTCAAATTCAAAATCAAATTGTGAAACAAGAGAAAATAGAACTCTTATAGAAGTATATTTGACTATAGGAGAGAAAAATTTCATTGTAGTCAATTCCTTCTCTTTGGTTAAAATCCTTAACAACTAATTTGACCTTAAACCTTACATTTTCACCTTTTGAATCACCTTCTTTTATTTTATAGATCCATTTACAATCAATAACCCCTTCCCATTTGGGTTGATTTACTAAGACCCAAGTTTTATTCTTAATCAATGAAATTATATCATCTTTCATGGCTGCAAGCTAAAAACTTGCACGTTTTCCCTCAATAGCCTCTTCATAAGTGTTAGGCTTATTGTCCAAATAATTATGAACATTAAAGGGAGTAATAAATTCAGATTCATCATATCTTGATGGTGGTCTTATTTCCCTTCTTACTCTATCCCTAGCAAGATGATAATCTTCTAAGGAATTTTCAGGTCGATCAAGTTCAGGTCCAGTAACAGATACATGTTTAGTTTCAGGTTTAGGTTCAGTAATTTGTTCATGACCAGGCTCCACCTCAAACTGATCATTATTTTCAGAATTTAAATCAACTTGAAAAAGTTCAAATTCCATGAGAAAATTATTTTGATTAGTTTTAGTGGTAGCACTTCCTTTTTTTCTTTTGTGTATGGCATGTCCATCTCATTAAAGATAACTAATTATAACTCTATAACATCTTTGATCATTCAACCAAATCCTATAACTTTTAACATCTTCACCATATCCTAAGAAAATTCTTTTAACAGATCTGGACTCAAGCTTTCCTTCATTTTGATGTACATATGCAGCATAACCAAAAACTTTTAGTTTGGAATTATCAATAGGATGACCACTCCAAACATGATCAGGTGTATCACATTTCAATGATTTAGTAGGACACTTATTTATTAGATATGAGGCAATTTTAATAGCTGCTCCCCATAACGGTTTTGGAAGACCTGAGCTTATCAACATGCATCTTACCTTTTCTAACAAAGTCCTATTCAATCTTTTTGCAAGCCCATTATATTGTGGAGTATAAGTAACAGTCATATATCTAAGAATTCCATTATTTTTACAGAAATTATCAAACTCTTAATTGCAAAATTTAAGGCCATTATCAGTTTTAAGTGTTTTAACACTTTTGTTTACTTGATTTTCAATAAGAGTTTTTCATTATGTAAAACTTTTAAAAGTGTTAGATTTATTTTCAAAAGAATGACCTAACTTTTCTTTGAAATATCATCAATAATGAGCAAGAACTATTTAAAATCAGAATAAGTACTTGCAGTAGCCGGCCACCACAGATTAGCATGTAAGTAATCAAAAATATATTTTGATTTATGAATATCAATAGCAGAAGGCAATTTCTTTGCTTCCCATAAATGCAATGTTTACAAAATGACATTCTTTCAATCATTTCAATATCCAAAAGACCTTGTTTCTTAAGAATATCTAAATTCTTATCACTAATATGTTCAGGTCTTTTGTGCCAAAGTTTAGATTTATCAGACTAAGAGATTGTAGCAGCAATAGATTGATTTAATAAACGCAAAGCTTTCAAAACAAAGATCCATTAGATTTTTCAATATAATAACTTTTGCAAAATCCTTTTGAAGTGTCAAAATACCTTTATTTATGATGGTATCAAAACCTTCATCATCAAGTGTACCTAAAGAGATTAAAATTCTCTTTAGATTATGAATGTACCTTGTCTTATTCAAGGTCAGTACATTCTCATTCTTTAGTTTTAAAACAATCTTACCAATTTCTTTTATTTTGCAAGAAAAAAACATTTTCCAATTTAACTTGTCCTTCATTAATTTCCTGAAAATCAGTGAAGTATTCTTTACATGGCGTCACATAAAAAGTATACACTGAATCAAGAATCCATTCATCTTTAGCTGAAAATTGACAAGTCATGTAGACTTGTACATTTGAGGCTGCAACTTCTTCATAATCCATGACAGCTCCACCTTCAACTTTGTTAACATTTTTCAATTCATCAATTCTCTTGACACAATCTTTTATGAAATGACCCATTTTTCACAAAAGTAACATTTCTTTCTTTTAGTCTTATTATTATTCTTATTGAATTTATATTTGCCCTTTTAGAATTTCAGAATATTCTTTTGATTTTCCAAAACTTTTGTTTAAATAATAGTTATGGTTTCTTTGAAAGTAATTGTTTCCTTTAATATTGCAACCTACCCCTGTTTCGCGTGGAAATCGAGCCTCCCTAACAAGTAAAAAAGGGTTTACACGATTGTGGAAAGAACAACAACCTCTCGAGACAAAGTCCCAACGAGAGGTACTTTATTTATGAAGATTACAATTTGCAAGAAGCGAAATGCCTCCAAGGGGCACAAGTACACTGAATTTGTAAAGTAATTGAAAGTTAACAAGAAGAAAGAAATGAAATTACATAATTCTCTATTTTAGAGTCATTTTGATTACCCATTTCTTTTATGTTCTCTTTTCTCTTTTATATTTTTTTGATTGTTTTTCTTTTAGAACCGTTTGAAAACTGTACATTGCCCTATAACTACCCACTTTCTCCATAATGGATGACTTGTCAAGAAACTACCGTCTTTAACTGCTGCCATTCCCATCATTTAACTACTTGCAACCGATATTCTTGAATTGTGGAATGTGATAAGATTACTCATTAACTGTTTCAATAACTGTTGCTTTAAATAACAATAAGACACTATACTCGCTCAGATCTTTTGCGTCTTGCATGTTTGAGTGATGATGAGCTTTCGCTACATAACTCTATCTTGGGTTTTTACATAGTCTCGTTTGGGTTCATCATTCGAATTTCCTAACTGAGTTTCATTCTTTTGACCATTTAATTGGGCCTCATTTTTGTATATCAACAACTCTATTTGTGGATTTTTTTCAAATCACTTATAAATTCAAGTTCTTTATTCCTTAGAGAAGATTATAATAAGGCTACAGATTGTTGATCATCAGAAATAGTCTCACCGCTGTTGGTGAGATCTTGGGATAGTTTATTAAATCTGTTAAGATTTGTTTCAAGATCACAATTGAGATCAAACTTGAAACTAAAAAAATGTTTCCACAAGTAACATTTATTGGGAAGAGTCTTAGTTTTATAAAGGGATTCAAGCTTTGTCCAACTTTGAGCTACAGTCTCAGTCTTTTCTATTTCTCTAACAACATTGTCAGATAAATACAAGAAAATAGTGCTCCATGCAATTTCACCCTGTTCAATTCTTTTATTATCAGCAACATCTTCACCTTAAGATTCATCAAAGGCTTTAGCATAACTATTATGCATTAAAAGAGCCTTCATTTTTTTTGACTCCAGAGACTAAAATTTTCTATGCCATTCTAAATTTTAACATCAACTTTTATACTTCCCATATTTAAACTTTGAAAAACAATGAATGTTTGGACATTTTAAAAAATTAAGACAAAGTTTGATGTACAGAGTGCAGAGAATAACAATCAACAAATATACGTACACAAAGTGCTAATGTGCAAAAACTATTAACACAAATATACAATGCTTATGATCAGAGAAACATGTAACTCTAAATAACCAAATCACAGAATATACAGCTTTCGAAATTAGAACTTAATGTAATCTTGAAGAAACCGTTAATCTTAGGGTTTTCACGTGAAACCATAGATAAAGGTAGATCCAATAGGGTTTCAACCAAGAGATCCAAAAATATCTACAAATCGAATGATGATAAGAGATAGGGTTAGAAACTCGTTACCAAAGGTCTCAGGTCAACTGTGTAAAATAGTGAATACCAGTACTATTTTACTTTCCCCACAGAAATGAAGATCTAACCCTTTACAGTATAGATCTGTGAAGATCTAGGGTTTTGACAGTCAAGAACACGAGAAAAAATCAGATCGAAGGATTTAAATGCAAATCGAAGAGAAATTAAACAATCCTAGATAACCTCGAGAATATAACATAAATTAAACTAGCCCGAATGTTCACCCCAGAAAAGGGATAATCACCACATTGAGTATCAACTAAAGTGGTTATCGCTCTAATCTACTAGAAACCAACAAAGATTATCTGTACAAGAGTCACAATACAAAAATCCGAACGGATTTAGCCCTCAGACCCAGTTTTCTTCTCTCAAGAAATCTGAACCTGATTACACCAAGTAATAAAATGTTACTGCTTAACCAAGAACAGAATCACTACAATTACAAAGCAATTTACACTAGATTTCACCAAAAATATTTAGAACCAAAAGATTACAGACGAAAACTAAGAGTTTTTAGAGAGAGAGAACAGAGAGAACATAAAATAAAGAGAAAACCCTCGACGATATCTCGAACATTCAACAAATGAAGAGTCAAGACAAATAATACAAAAGGTCAGAAGCATTCAACGGTTGCACCACTTCCAAATACATCATCACGGTCTTTAAAATTAATAACCAAAGTCGCATTTTATCAAAAGGGGAGAATTCACAAAATGGAAAGAGGCAACCAGGTTACATTCCATCAATTTGGGCTGGATTCAATATTAATTGGGCTGCATCATTGGGCCATCTAATTGGGTTACATCATTGGGCCCAAAGTCTTTAGCATGATGTTTAACATTAGAGCAGTCTCTGTATTTAATCATTAATTTAAAAGGCAATTCTAGAATGTCAAGGTACAAATTTTCACAGAAATATCCTACTTTTTATTAGAAAATCCTGAAGTAAGAAAGAAAAACATCGAGGTTGTTTACTCTTAACTACTGGGTAAACTCTCTCAAAGTTGTTACTTCTCGAATGTTCAATACAGAACCATACAATATACAAAATTTTAGCCTTTTTCATTTATTACCATCGACTATTATCAG
>CAIGRN010000745.1:0-12783 GCA_903798345.1 Fraxinus anomala | reverse complement strand
TAGTGGCTTTAGAAAGGATGAAGTTTGAAAAAATAAAATATGCTCTTTTCCACGAGCTAAGCAAGTAGAGTGAGTTAGAAGACCCCATTTCGATGACTAGAGTCTTCTTTACGTCAATAGACGTAAGTCCAATTATATGTAGAATAACATGACTCGTTTAGCTCATGTTTGCTTAATTAAAATTAGATTTTAATAAATTTAAATAAAAGTTGATGAATTTAAAATGTATAATTAAAAATAAATTCGTGAAAATATAAATTAAAAAATAAAAATAAAACAGACACTTATTTTGTTTGGGTTCATTTTTTTTTTTTTTTAAATGCATTTCTTTGAACTTTATTTTCAATCACACATTATCCCATAAAAAAATGCTACATTTAAACTCAAAACTTTTTTTTTTGTTTTTTAACTACACATTTTTAAAAAAAATCACTATCTTAAAATACATTTTTCTCTAAAATCTCATTTTATTGAAATATAAGCTTAACTAAACCCGCCACAATCATATATGTCAATGTTTAGCACTCATGCTATAGCCTATACACAGGGGTGGATGCAAAACTTTAAAGTTATGGAGCACAATCGAACTTGCAAATAAATTGGAAAAATTTTACAATCGAAAATTTATGTCCAAAAAAATCATACCCCGTATAATTTTACATCGGAAAATTTACATAGGATATGACTTTTTCGGATGTAAAATTTCGAAATTTTTTGATGTCATATTCCATATAAAATTTCATAATAAATTGATGAAAATAACAATGATGAATTTGTATTGCAAAAATAATAAATGTTAATGAAATAATTGAATTTAAAAAAAAAATGCGAGTTAGACGCATTTCTTTAAGACTCACGTTTAACGTATTTTTAACTATTTTTGATATCTGTTTGGACTCTTCGATATGTCCATAATATAGTTCTCGAAATAAACTTTGAGATGACATATGCAACTTGTAAATTTGATTAGCATACGATCGATGGAGAATTTTTAAAATTAGCATGTTATTGAAATTCAAATTTATTGTAATTTTGCTCTTGTTTGGTGGAGATTAAAATCAATTTTTTAGTAAATTTTGATAAAAGTTAAATATTTATGGATTCCATGAAACGTGTTATTAAAATTAATTGTTCACTTTGATTTAGATTAAAATTTAGATTTCAATTGATATCAAACACTTTGAAAAAAAAAAAAAATCTCAAAAGTTGGGGGGCCAAACCGGCAGACCCCCCTTCCCAGGTCCAACCATGCCTATACAATATTACTTTTGAAAATAGGGCGAACAACGTTCTATTTAGTTCTGATTCCAAGAAAGTTGAATCAAACCATAAATTAATGATTTTTTGATATGGAATTAATAATTTTTTTTTTTTAAAGATATGGAATCAAATCGGAACCTAACGATTCGATTTTGGTTTGGTCATGATTCTATTACTTAAATTTTCAAATGATAAATGCAAATTAAAATTTATCACTATATCCCATAGGTTGGCAACATATGAGCAAATTAAAAAATAAATATCAAACATTCAACCTCAAATTATCAATCATCAAATAGAATATTACGTAACAAAATTCATTCACAGAAGTTCAAACTAATAAACAAAACATAATCATAATCCGAATACACCAACGTCAAATTTTATCTCCATACAAAATATTGTCTAATAACAATGATTCACTATTCACTAATGGAGTCGAAGGAGTCACCGTCAAAAGTTGATTTTTTTGTTATAAATTTTTTTTGTTGTGATTCACTAATTTATTTATTTATTTATTTGTAGAATTGAATAACCAGATCCAAATCGTTCAATTGGGTTCAATTCTGATTTGATCAATTTGGTGATTTTGTCCACCCTAGTTGAAAATATCATTACAAAACCTTTGAAAAAGTGGCTTTTAGAAAGGAAAAAAATAAACTATTTCTATTAATTTCTCCAAATCTGAAACTGAGTTAAACTTTCTCCACCTTCGCTACCAATTTTACCGATCAAAATCATCCTCAAGACTCCTACTTAGGAGCAAAAATGGCAATCATCACTGAAGAACCTGAACCCCCAACCCCACCACCCAAAACGAAACCAAACACCAAGCCTAAGAAAACCACCTCGCCACCACCACCACCGTCCGCCACCGCCACTAAATCCACCACCACCACCACCACCACAAACCCTTTTCACTTTTGGTTCTACTTCACTCTTATTGTTTCCCTTATCGCCCTTTTATTTATTTCTATCTCCTCTCTTTCCCCACAAGACCCAAAAACTTGGTTTCTCAATCTTCCCCCGCTCCTCCGCCTTCACTACTCCAATGGCCGCACTATCAAAGTTCAGACAGCTCCTAATTATCCCCAAGTTGAGGTCTTTTCCATCCAAGAAGGCCCAACTAACTCGGATTCTCACGTCCTTTTTGTACATGGCTTAGGCTGTAGTTCTTTTGCTTTTCGAAGTATTCTTAAATCTTTAGGCCTTAAAAATGTCCATGCTGTGGCTATTGATCTACCGGGGTCTGGTTTTTCGGATAAATCCATGGTCGTGGTTGAAGAGAATGCGGGTGGTAATGGGGTTTTTGGGAATCTGTGGAATGTGTACAGTGATATTAAAGAAAAGGGTCTGTTTTGGGGGTTTGATCAGCTTATTGAACAAGGCTATGTGAATCATGAGCAAAATGAGATTCGAGTTTTGAAGAAAGAGAGTGTTAAGGCTATTGAGTTGGGGGGTGAAGAGATAGGGAGGGTGTTAAGTCAAGTAGTGGATTCAATGGGACTAGCACCTGTGGACTTGGTCCTTCATGATTCAGCACTAGGACTGAGTGCCAATTGGATTTCCGAAAATCCAGGATTAGTTAGAAGTGTTGTGGTTCTTGATGCTGTAGGAAGTGGGACGGCATTGCCACTTTGGGTGATGGATATGCCTTTGGTATGGGAGGTTGTATCGGGGTTTAGATTTGTGTTTAAGACAGTTCTTGCTAAGTATTGTATGGAATCGGTTGGTGGGCTGGAGGCTGAGGCACATAGGATTCTATTGAAGGGGAGGGATGGGAGAAGAGCAGTTGTTGGGATGGGGAAAAAGTTGAATTTTAGTTTTGATTTAGCTGAATGGAGCAGTCTCGATGGGGTGAAAGATCTTCCCATGCGAGTGATCTGGTCCGGTGGATTTTCCAAAGAATGGAGTGATAGGGGACAGCAAGTTGCTGATGTACTTCCTCAGGTGACACTTGCTACACATTCTGGTGGGCGGTGGCCCCAGGTACGGATCAGCTATTATAATACTTTTTGGTCAGGTTCCTATTTTTTTCCTGCTAGAACTTCGTAATGTTATCTTGTTCTCTCGATAGTTGTTGATCTTTCATTGCTGTACTGGGACATTCTTAGTGCATTAGACAAATTTGTTCTTCGACTTTGGAATGCTTCATGGTAGAATAGCTTTAGGTTCCAGTGAGTTCTCTATAGCAGGGTTCAGGAGACTTTTTTCTTTTGGTAGAAGGGGCGTTAGAAAGTTGAGTCACTGTCTGCTACAGTTAAGGATTAACTGCTGCTTCTAGGTGCAATCTAGGCACTGTATATTGTTTATCTTCTTGATTTATGGGGCAACAATTTATGAATGATTGTGTTTAGGTATGACTGCACCAGGCTACAAGTTGAAATTTACGCCATTGAACTTTTACTATGTTGAGTTCCTATTGGTTTGTTCTCTCTTTGAAAAATATGGCTAAATTTCGTGGTGTTACCTCTAAAACACGCCTTTTAGCTGATATCAACTGCCTAAAGTTTGAAAGAGGCAGCCAGCAGGGAAAGATTTTCCACGTAAAAATATGGCTAATTTTCCTATTGGTTTGTGCTACTTTATCTAATAGTATTATTATTATTTACTGGTACAAAGTGTTGTGAAAGGAATTCTTTTAATATCTTGAGCATCCACTTATTGTGCAAGTACTGTAGCTTGAAATAGCAACCGTGTTCCATTATTCCCCTGCTGGTGGAGTGTCTTCACATACATAAATAAGTAGAAATGCCTTACTATCTTTATGACATCTTAAGCCTCGTTTGCATCCTCGTGCATATGTTCGTCCTTCAAGCTTGAGAATAAAGATACATTTCTAGTGACCTTCTGGGCTTCCATGTTATTCTGAAACTTCTCAAATTTTATAAGAAATTTCTTTGGCTGGTATTCTTTTAATTCTGATTGATTTGCTAGCTATATGAGGCACCAGCATTCTTTCTATATTGTCGGTTTTCCAATACAGATCGGAGACAGACACTCCGAGACACTTTCTCGACATGTCGCTCAGTTTCTACCTTTTCTTTTTCTTTTTAAATTTCCAACATGCAAGGGACACTTTCTCGACATGCCTTGGGCATGTGTCTGATACGCCATGTAACGTGTCGTAAATGTTTATATTCTTTTTAGTTTCTAACACGGGAACTATATGCCTCGATCATCAAGGACACGGCGAGCCCCATTTTGTGAACTTTGGAATATATAATTAGAAAAATATTGAATTATTAAAATGTTTGTGAAAATGTCAAAATAATGATTATATGAATTTTATGTTGGATTTTTCTCATATTAACTATATGCATTTTCGGACAATAATAATTTCATTTTTTGGCACTAGTCATGAATAGTACAATCCAAATTTATCTTATTACAACAAATAGCCACTACAATTTTACTAGATTGCCTATAAAAAATTCAAGATTCAAGCTAAAAACAAAGTAATTAGTTTTGTTGAAAAATAAAATGTACGAAGTAAAAATATGATATTGTTTCTTTGAAGAGTGAAGTTGGATGTGGTTTTTGTTGCTAAACCCCTCGTGAGGGAATAATGTAGCCCATCATTTAGCTTCTAATGTAGTTTTGTCCCCGGTTAGTTCACACTGGGTTGATTGTGTTCCAAACTACATTGCGCCACATGTTATTGGTGATTCACATTAATGGAATACTTTTGCTTTGGCTTTCAAAAAAAAAAGTGAATTATTGAATCTTATCGCCGTGTCCCTGATGTTTGGATGTCCTACTTTTCTAGAAGTTTCATGTCTGCATGTTTGTGTCTCATGTCCTCCATGCTTTATATGCCATCATATGCGTTAAACCTTTTTTTTTTTGTCCACCCTAAACTGATGGGTTAAAGTAGTAGCTGGTGTATTGGGAGGTCATCTTATGGCTGAGACAAAACGAGCTTTTAGGTTGTGCATGTCTATACAAATGTATGTGAATGTCACTGCATATATGTTTGCATCTGTATTTCTCTTTCTGTGTGTATTATTGTATGTGTCTCTGCATATCAATCCTTGTATACGACCTCAACATCTTTGAGTTATAATTTTACACACAGAAAATATATGCATTGTCTTGAAGCTACAATCAACTACTTGGTCTTATGAAATGCTCCACGACCTGAATCTCCCTTTTAGTCATTAAGTGGATTACTTGCTATCCCTTCGTTTTGCATCGGAGAAAAGTAATATTGTAAAGTTTTATGATTATTTGTTCTGGTACATTTACTAGTTAATTGATGTCGACCAACCATTCTGTTATTAATTTAGGAACACATTGCTGAGGAGGTAGCTGAAACTATATACAACTTTGTTTCATCTTTACCAAAATCCACTAAGACGGCTGTGGAAGAACAAATACCGGAGCATATACAGAAGATGATCAACGAGGCAAAAAGCAGTGATCACCACCACCATAATCACGGCAATGGTGGTCATGACCACCACGATCATAGTCATGGTCATGCTCACGCTGGATATATGGATGCTTATGGTCTTGGACAAGGGTGGGCCATGTGATTTGCTTTTTTTTTTTTCCTGACTGAGAAAGTCGAGCCACTTGATTAGGTTGAGATTATATCAGGGTATAAAACCCGTAGAGAAGATGCTGCTATGTATTTGGACTAGTTTGCTGTTTATCATTGTCCAAGAATCTGTTCTTAGAAAGCTCAAAATCTAATATTTGGTTCAATGGAGTTTGTCTCCATGTAAACAATGGTTTAAATAGCTTTGTTTGTAAAAGAGGCCTTCTGTTTTAAACTAGTCAACTCGATCTAATCCAGGCGATTTTTTTTAATTAGAATTGACATGTTTTGGTCAAATCAATCCCAAAACTCTAATGCTATTCATCTAGTCTAGAGCAAAATGAGAGTGACGATGGGGTATTAGGGGAAAATTGGGTTCTAATGTAGATGGGGAAGAGGTGCTATAAAAGGGATAGGGAGCTAGAAACGACGTTCGACTGAATCAATGGATTAGCTGGAGATAGGGGATGAGCAAGAAGATGACATGATTAAGAAGGCATTATGAATTATGAGTGAAATAATTAGGGTTTATCATAATAATCCTATAAAAGTCACCTTACTTTACCTTTCGAAAGTAGAATAAAATAGAGCATAATTTGTAGAAGTCATCCTACTTTACCCTTCGAAAGTAGAATAAAAGAGAGCATAATTTCTGGCCCATGACGAGATTGAGCCTCACAATTGAGCTATGAGCCTCATACTCATCACAAATAACTGGTCAAATTACACGTTTAAGTTTGATTTTCTGTGCAATAGGGTTACAAATAATCATTTTGGAAATATGTAAAATCTTCTTTATACATGACTATCATGACAAATAAAGAAACTATTGGACATGTTCTAATCAGCACACAGTGAATCGAACTATTAGACATGTTCTAAACAACATATGGTGAATCGAATACGATTTTATTAGTTTTACCTTGCAAGTTAAAAAAACTGTAATTGTATGAAATATTTTTGACCGAAAGCATAAACTTTACTATTGATTTGATTCGACTTGACTCGGTCGGATTCTTTGACCCTCTATTTTTCTTCGGGTGAGAAAGATTGTCAAAAGTATAATGGGGGAGGAAAGAAAAAATATTTTCCAGTTCAAAGTGTATCAATTTGCAGTGTCAAGGGTTAAGCTATCGCCCACCATTCCGTGGCAGGGTTCTAGTTTTCACAACTTGTTTTTCTCTCTAAAATGTAAACCCAGAAATGGTCTTCTAAATGACACCCAATTGCAAAACCTCACCCTTTCCTCCAAAAAATCCCCAAACAACCTTATCTTCCCTTTCCACTTCGGATTCCATCCCACCGCCGCTCCCTCTCAGCTCCGATGAGCTTCGTCTACGAACAAATTGATGCTATCGATAAACAAGGGCCCGAAAAGGACCAAACCCAGAAGAGGAACTTCAGTCTGGATTTGTACGAGAGATTCAGGATGATAATCGAATTGAAGGGTTGTTGGCGAATGTGAAAGGGTAGGTGGAGTTGGTGCACCCGTGGCCGAAGTGGATAGAGCTGATGGAGAGGCTTGTACAGCAGAATTATTTTGATCACGGGAGGAAAGGAGGATGGTATGATGGAAGGGCTGGGGTACGATTTATCTGAAGCTGTTGAGGACAAAGTACCTGATTTTACCTGGGATTTTAAGAGTGTACAGACTGCTGTCCTCAATTTCGGCCAAGACCGCTTCGATATCTTGAGGTCAATTTCAGTGCATAGTAAGTTCTGATAATTTTGATAATCGGACGGTTATCTGGACGACGAGAGATACCGGAGACCAAGGATATATGTGTTGGGGGATATTGTACGTGGACAAAAGTTTGGGACAAGTTTAACAACACAAAAATGACGTTGAACCACTGAAGAAGTGGTAGAAATCAAAAATAGAAAACAAGAAAAGAATGGCATGAAAACATCCGAGGCAAGTGTTTTAACACTCTATCTTTACGACGAATTTGTCCCCTCAACTGTGCTAATGGGTTAATGGCAATAATCTCTCGAGATACAATGTAGAATATCCTTGGTATAGAAGCATTTCAAACTACAAGGCCAAACGAATCGAATTAAAATTTTCTCTCTACAAAGATAGTTTTGGTACGCAACTTTTGGGAGTGATTTGGCTATAATTTTGATGCAAGAATTAAGAGATATGCCAATTTATATATAAAAAAAAGAGGGATTGTGAACGACATGCTCCAAAACTTTGAAACCCTTACTGTCGCTAATCTGCCGTTGACGTGCTACTCGAACGGTAGAAGCTAAGACTTAGCATTGGCGTGTTGCTTGAGCGGCTTCTTTAGCTATTTTTCAATTAGTTTTCTCCTTGTTTTTTTACATCTTTGGATCACAATTTCTTATTCATCTGTAATCGAGATTCCAAATATACCACGATTGCCTGCTCGACGAGTAGAACAAGTTGAGTAGAACAAATTAGTTTATTTATTTTCATAATTCAACTATCGGATCAAATTCGAATATTTGGTTAAAGTTGACAAGAAAATCACTTTTCATGTTTCCATGGTTTCATGCTGAACCATTTTTTCTTCTCTTTTAACCAAATTTTAACAAAATGTACAATGAATGTTAGCGTTAAATTAACAAGATTTTTCTGGTACTTGTTCAAGAGCCACTACAAGGTACATATTTTTATGATAATATCTTTGTGCTATCTTAACTTGTTCTTCATAGCGTTCTGCTTTTACTGTTTCTATATAACTAAAAACTTGTATCTTTTCAGAATATGACCATTTATCCACATTCATTTTTACTTGCAAATCATGTACTGAAATATGAAATAAAACTTGAATTAAGTTGAAAAACAAAACACAAAACTTAAATTTGAAACAAAAACCTTAAGAAACTAAGGAATCAAATTACAATATAACTTTCGTAACATAAACATTAACTCTCATGAAACTAAAGAATTGAAAAGAAAAAAGATCCTTAAATATGGCATTGCAACTTCATTAACATGTTGCGTATCAACCATCCGGCCATCAATTTGTATGCGTGTTGAGTCAAATGAACACCGTCCCAGCTCATGTATCTATATGGATTGGGACACACAGTCACCCCTGGAGCTCCACACATCTTTGTTAGATTAAAATTGTAAGCCCCTCCACTTCCACAACAAGCTTTTTGTACAGAATTTAAATCAAACCCTGCAATAATCAACATATTATTCAGTCATTTATCATGTAAAATAATTACAGTCTACTTGTTTTGTAACGATGAGATTAATCTTTGTTTCCTTACCAAGAAATCGGGCTCGAGATAAAACCCAGAGGAAGGAATTGTAGTAATCACCGTAGAGAATAGTAATATTTGGATATTGGATCTTCAACTCCTCGATGGATTGTTGCAGACGCTCGTTATGATAGATTGAAAAGTTATTTAGGTCTTTCAGACAATGAAAATCGTCATAAGCGGTTGAGTCATTTGTCTGGAAACTGGTAAGGTAGATTGGAAGACACCCGATAGGTAAATTTCCAGGTACAACTACTCGTGTCGCTCCAAAATCGATTACTCTCTATTTCATTAGAAAAAAATAGTTAGAATAGATATAAAAAGGATGAACTATATAAAAAGAAGAAGAACAGAACTCACCCTAACAGCATTAGAGATGGTGGCAACAACTTGTGGTACCATCTCTCTCAATTCTTGAATGGATTTTCTTTGGAATAGTGCATAATTATAATCGTTACCTCCTATTTCCCCAACCACGAAGAGAGAATTGGCGTTCTTCTGTTCACAATCTGAAACCAAAAAAAGGAGAAAATCAATTATTTCTTACTGTAATTATGAGTAATTAATTGCTTTACTGAAGATTGAATGAGAAATTAACCTGTTTGATTTTGGCATATTGAATTGAAATGAGAGTGCATCCAATCTAGTTGTACATCAAGTGAACTCGTGGTAACTGGAGAGAAAATATTCATATCTGCCAATTCTTTTACAGGTAAAGCAGTGGATCCAGCTACAGCAAAGTTTACACCATGTTCGAAGTTTGCTTCGGCTTCTTGGTAAGGTTTGAGCAATGGAAGACCAGCTGATAATGCTGTAATATAAAGAAATAGTTCTTGAGTGAAGAAAGAAAACTAATTACTAAATAAAGAAAAAGGTTCTTGAGTAGATAATATGTTACCGAAAAAGTCGATCATTAGTAGACCATTTGAACATCGACCTGTTGCATTCCGGAACAAAGCTTCTCCGTAGGGAAGCCTTGCAAAAGGAGAATGAGATCCCATCGGACTTTCTCGGATTAGATTGCCGGTGTCGGATAACGAATCGCCAAGTTGATAAATTTTATCAAAATGGCATCTCTCCAAGGAATCAAGAGGGTGAAATTTCTGGGCATTACTCACTTGCAAAGGATGAAGAAAGAACAAATTAAAAATTAGAAAAATAAATCTGAAATTTGCCATTATTTAGTGTATATGCAAATTAATGTGTAAATTACTAATATTTATAGATCCAAACATTATCCTTTTTGAGACGACGTAGGATGTATAATGAAATTGGGAGTTGTAGTTTATTTAGGATTTGGACAAGCATGTAAAAAATTAACCAACTGATTTAGGTAGGAAAAATCCATAATAATTAGATATAGAGAGAACAGTAATCGACTTATGCTAACTGATTTAGGTAGGAAATTTTGAATTTTGGTAACCGTAATTTCTTGGATATTGTTTTATCTTTTATTTTCCGTACAATTTATTATATATTGCGTAGGTTGATCTAAGCCTCGTCGACACTTAATTTTAGTACAAGCTACTAAAAAAAAAAAAATTCTTTTTGTAGAAACAAATATTACTTATTAGTACCTTGAAATAAATAATATTTAGTTTTAAATTTCATCAACTAAAAATTATTTAATTAAACTTGCTTATTTATTCTCAACAAACGTTTGGATTAAAAAATCTTTTAGGCTAGACTAATATGTAAAAATATTATCACATAATTATTATTATTTTTTTTCACAGAAAATTTCCACATAAAAATGTAACTGAGATGGCCCCCTAAATTCGCACCTAGTTTTAAGCTTAACCAAACACGCTAAATGATTTTTTTTTTTTTTTTTTAAATAAGAAGAAGATGATGAAGACATGCTTTTATTTTTTCATTATCAAAAATCAGATATTATCTTTTTTTTTTTTTTTTGTTCACAAATCAGGTATTTGTGTTTTTAACAAAAAAATATTTGTAGTATGTTCCTTTTTTTTTTTTTTTGGTCCCTAATCTCGTTAATTCTTGTAATATATATCTACTTTTTAATTTTTGAAATTCAAATTAAACAAAATGTAATTCTTATCATTTTGATATTATTTGGAGAAAGATACATTTTTTCTCTTCTTCAAAGTCTTTTTCAGAGGTTACGCGCATAAATTACAGATGTCATAATTGACATATTTTATTTTACATCACACATGTTATCAAACCATAATTTAGCATGTTACACGAATAAGTAATGTTAATACAAAAGTCACAATTTTGCATATATTTACGAACTCCTAATTACTCCCTACTATAATAGTGGTTGTGACATGCTCTGATATGTAGAATGGTGATTGTGAATGGAAAGCCCGTGGAGGAAATCATGAATCAATGGAACCATGACTTATTCTTTTTTTATACTCAAAGACGTTAAAATGGGGAAGACAGTATTTGTAAATGAACAAAGCTACACGTACATGGCCACATTTTAAGGAGACAACATGATGAGAGGGAGACAAAAATTAATTTTCATTTAATAACAACCAAATCAAATCACATTTTTATCTTATACAAATCAATTAATAAATTATTTTCATATTAAAAAAATCTTGAATTATGAAAAAATTCTCATTTTTTGATATTTCTAAAAATGTAATTTTAAAGTAGGATAGTTATAATTTTTATATGAATTAATATATTGCCTAAGCCAAATAATAATAATAATAATAATAATAATAATAATAATACACTTTTTGGAGAAGTAAATTTACTTTTTAAAGAAGTAATATCTTGGATTAGAACTTATATCAATACTAGTTGTATGCCCGTACGATGTACGAGCTTTGATATTTTTAAGGTAATGTTAGTGCATCAAATATTAATGAAAAGTTAAATTGTTGTGAAAATTTAGTAAGTTTTTATCTAACATAATAATGAGTAAAATTTCATAATGATAATATTCTAGTAAGATTTTCAGTAAGTTTTTATCTAACATAATAATTAGTACAATTTCATAATGATAATATTCTAGTAAGATTCAAATGAAAAGTTTTTTGTAGCCTAAAATTTTTCCAATGAAGAAATTAATGGGACAATATTAATCTTTCTAAATTTGCTAACGTTTGACAATTCATATTCGTGCTCTGTACCAAAATATTTATATACCCACTGAACAAGGAAGAAAATTATTTTGAACACTAATCAAGTAAACACTGGATTGCCTCTAGGAAAAAAAAAATTCACAAATCAACAATAACTGGTGGATTGCCCAACAAGTAATAAGAGATTCAAAGTCGAGGGGGTAGCGCCCCTCGTGAAGGTTTGGGGGCAAATGTATTTGAATTAAATTATTAATAAGTGAAATTATATTTAGTTTGTTTAAAGTGTAAGCAAATTTTATCACCTAAATTTACAAATAATTGTTTATAAATTTGGTTAATGTTATTTTTAAATGTATTGTACAATTTTGAAATATACAATATAGAAATGATTTTTTTTTTCTATGTGTTTATCTATATTATTATTGTAATTAAAAAAAAAAGGTCTGCGCAGTGCGGAGTGATGCTCTGCAAAGTGCGGAGTAGTAACTCCGGATTTCTTATTATTACTAGTTTTATGCCCGTGCAATGCACGGGCTGTGTTTTTTTTTAAGGTAATGTTAGCGTATGGAGTAGTAAAAATTGATGATAGATGTATTGATTGGATTAGGTTAAAAAATTTAGTTGAATATAACGTCATTGTTGGACGTATGTAAATAAATTTTTTTTTTCCAA